>VOMN01003153.1:0-30734 GCA_014899125.1 Orchestia grillus
TGCCTAGAAATACAGGGTAAATATATTGTACATAACACTGATCTTCCAGTAGGTCACATGGAGGACTGAACGTTTAACTTGGAGAGGGGCACGAGAGGTCAATCTTTGTCAGGCTTGTCGTCTTCCACGCAATTTACGAAGACAGCATTCGTCGTCGCGCTCTCACCGTATGACTGGAACAGTTGTGTTAGTCCTACTTCTGGAATGACGGCTTGATTCGCTCGTATTTGAGCCGCCTTTGCAACGATAACATTCTTGCTCATAGTGAAGGCTAATAAAACGAATTAATGCCTAATGATGATCGACATCAATGATTGGAGTAGTACGGGCTACACTGCCATCGCTCAGATCGCCCAGCCGTACGCGGAAAGACCGCTGGATGTGGTGGACAGCCTCTACACACAGTCTATACGCATCAATTATATCTATACCCCAGTACGCTCAGCTACGTAGTAGGTGATGCCTAAAATTTTCGTTTTGGGCAGGAAATATTTCCATTAAATCTTTCCACAAGACTCGTACTGATTAGCTAACTTCATGCAGCTGATGAATTATAATCTGAAGGTAGATTTTTAATTAGTATTAAAGAGAACGAATTAGAAGACGTTCATACTTGTAACTTGTTAATGGTTGATTGTAAAACAATTCAAATACTTAAAAATTAAGACGATGTTCAGTTGACACGCAGCATTTCTACAGGTACATGCACCACACATTTTCATAACAATCATTTGTTTAGCGGAAAAAATACTAGCATTCGAGCCTTAGTTTCAGCGTTAAGAGCAAACAGCCCAGAAACATTGACCGTGAGAAGTTCTAGAATTAAAATTACTCACAATTTGAGAGCAAAAAAAACAGAACAAAAGCATTCGTAGATTTACGAGCTAATAACCTGCCATGATTCCTTGAGACATAAATTAGGAAATGGCATGTTAGTAGTTCACGCACAAGCGTCGCTTGTTAGCGGTACCATAGCTCAAGCTAGAATATTATTGACAATTCATTCAGAAGACCAACTCCAAAAGCAGACTAAGAAACTCATTGTTATAAAATTCTGGGCATGAAAAATTCCCGATGTTAAATTGATGAATAAGCCACACAACTCTCACATGATGTACAATACGCAGATGTAATATTAACGACTGTGAAAGTCACGCTCAAAAAGGAAGCATAAATCGTCAAAGGCACGGAACAAAGGACCATTAAACTAGCGCTCTGCAATTCAACGCGGACTAAAACTTACAAAATGCTCACACATGAAGCAAGAAAATTTCGGGCGAGACTAAACATTAGAATGGGAGGAAGGAGAGCAAGACCTAGCGAGCACCGACCAAGCGTAAAGGGACGCGCGTCTTCAACTAATAATGAGAAGCAAAATAACAAGAATTCGAGACACCTCGGGCGAAGCTCTACGAAGAAAAAAATCTAGCACTGAGATAAAGCAAAGCTTGATCTTCGGAATGGGTGCTACGACTTGGCAGGATTGACCGTGCCAGAGCAACGGATTGGGAGATAAGGATGAGATGGATAACAAAAGGATACCTCCAGTAATGTAACACCTAGTGTTCGAGAAAGCGAGACACTCCTTGTACACATTTCTCACACCAACTGTCAGATCGATACGATTAAATTCAGATGCAAATCTGACACCAAGCTCAAGATTTTCAGGAGAAATTCAGAAACACTTTTGACATTGAACGTCGCTACGGTAAGAAAAGACAAGTGAAATTAAGGTTATACGATATCAACTCTTACTTACGCAGTGCACTTAATTTGTCGGCTTAGGATTTTTGGCAGAACATTCTTGGATCAAGTATCAGTAGCACTATCCATGCGTCATGTATTTTTTTGGGCCAAGAAAAAGTAACTCCATGTGCTACTTTGACTGACCGTAGTATTGATCCACACATTTGCAGCCATCTGTTATTATAATTTCATTGAAGATCCCAACCTTCCATTGATGATCCCAACATCCACCCGTTCAGCACTTGCATGTATCAATAAGGATTATTCCAATGGCACTGATCATCGATCATCATTTCGATTACGATGAAGAATGTACGGAGAAACCGCGACAAGAGCTCAATCTTTCAGCAACTCGCTCAACAGCCAAGCAACGCAGCAGCGTGACGCTGGCGTACCGTGCACTTCGTGCAGACTACAGTTGCTGCAGACATTGCTTTGTGATTTGCGTACGTGGAGCTCAGCACAAAGGAAACTACAGTGGTACACAACACGAAATATCGTAACCATAAAGTGGGTTCTGGGCACAGAAGCTCGTCCCTTACGAACGTCCTCAGTCCCTCTTCTTAGAATAAAATTAAAGAATTCGTCGATGTTGAGAGCTTCAATCAAGTTCTGCCAGGCCATCATATTCATCTCTCGCTTGCTAAAACGGAAACACAATGAGGTAAAAATTATAGGTATTAAATTATTTTACAGACCTTCCGCACAATCAGCGTCCTTCGAGACATCGTCTCACAAAGTTGGTGTAGAGACATCACCGTTTTAGCATTTAGTAAGATTCAACTAACACACTTTAAATTAAATTTTTAATAATTATCTGTAATGAATGTGAAATTTAATCAATTCGAAAATTACACTGTGCTTACTTCCAAAGAAAATGGATACACTGACTCAAAATAAAATTCAGGATTGTCTTTCATTCTTATAAATTCGTGGAAAAAATTTTACCCAATTTCCCCAATACTAGTTTTAGATGCGCATCTGAATCATAATCAATCAATTATTCATGGTTACATTAACTTCAATATTCCCTGTGTGAAAGAATATAAACATTGAAATGATCACTTTTAGAACAATGTCCACGATACACAAAACCTTAATGATTATCACAATAATGATCGATTCAACATTCCCAAATATAGCAGAAACTGTCTGCACTGACATCGCTCTCTCCCTACCTTAGGTATTGTATTGCTGCTGGTGCCCGCCACGACACTGTCGACATACTAGATATATCTTGCTTAGTTAGGTTGTACACCAAAGATTGACCGGGAATTTCCAATTTTTATCTTCTCGTCTGAAGTCAAGTCTGGTACACTCCAGTCCATTTGACATCAGTGTGAGAGCCAATTTGACCAGACGTGGTTTTCCACCATGGTCTAGGATTAGTCCACCATCAAAGCCGCACCGCCATTCTGCAATGCGCGCCGTTGCTCACTACAACTCTTAATATTATGCAACACAATGCACGAAGGATGTTCACGCGACATCTAACTGAACAAAACCAGGAACCTGTGGTAAGCAATGTTGGCACACGAGCACAGGCAGGCAAGCCGTGTGCGCCTATCGTGTGATCTTGAATTCGTCCATGGATGCGAGTTATTGAACCCTGAAGACGACATGTGACCGAGCGACCGGCAAGCAAGGAGAAAATTAAGGAGCGTACACAGGGGACACTTTTACAGCAGCGACGGAAGGGAAGGCGAGGAACACGCGAGTGTGACCCCTGAACTCGGCTACGTCGCCCACACCACATCGAGCAGAGACATGCTCTACCATCTCGAGACCAACTCAAATATGCTCGCATGAAACTTTCAAGTGAATAACGGGGAAACCTAAGGTTGTTCAATGCGAAACTCATAGAACACGTGTTCAAGGCAACAGCAGAGACCCGCTCACTACAACTCTTAATATTGTGCAGCACAATGCACGAAGGATGTTAACGCGACATCTAACTGAACAAAACTAGGAACCTGTGATAAACTATGCTGGCACACGAACGAACTTAGCGTTCCGAGTAAAAACGGACGAAACCTATGGAAAACGGAGTAAAAAGACGGCAAATGAGGAGAGTGAAACAGTAATGTGTGGAACTTGTACTTCTTAGATGGACTGGAAACCTGCAAGAGGTAGTAAATGCGCCACCGACTACCCTGGGCACATCCAACTAGAACAACAAAAACTAAACGAGCGCTCAAAAATAAGCAACAGGAAAAGGGCATGAATAAAAAAGAAATCAATCATGAACAAATCTCATGCCAGGTGAGCGAAACGTTTTTTGCTGTTTCAGTTTTCCAGTGACTGTGCGCACAAGTTATGAAAGTGAGTCAACTTAACGTTGGAACAACAACTAGAGCTACCTTACAAGAAAATCTCATTTGAACTTCAAATCAAATTCATGAGAACAGCTCAAAATAATCAAAGTGAAAACTGAAAAATAAATAAATCTAAGCTCAATAAGATCAATGAAACAGCATGACCACCAAGCCAAAGATACAATTTTACAATAAGGCAATTGCAGTGTAGTACCAACTCTGAGATGTGAGAAAGATGAAAACAATAAGAATATATTAAGAAACGTACAAAGAAACTTTCAATGCAAAGTTTTTTCAGCCAAGATATTGTCGCTAAACACTCGAATATAGCAGGTAAATTATGCAGCATGAATGCATGAACGACTTGCCACACAAATGACTTCAAGAAGGACCAGAATACAGAGGCGGCATGTAGACTCAGTGAATGCTTTACTGAGTCACAACAGCAGAAGCACTGAATGTCAGAGGCAAGGAAGCGGTCACAGATTTGTCCAGCATGGCTCACTTGGGGGTACGGGCAGGCTAAGAATTTGCGCCCCCAAGTGATCACATCTAGACGATATCTTGTGATTGTCATTAACTTAAGTAATAAATATCGAAACTTTGTTACAGTTACAAATAATTTATAATTCAACAGAGGTGGCGTAGAAGACCGTAATACTGAGAACAGGGTTCCAAGTAATTCAGTTCCGCTCCATGGTGAGGCTAAACCATATAAGTATCAATACATAAAGCACATTAAAACACATATCAAACCCACAGATTCAATTTAAATTCGTTGACTGGGAACTGTACGAACAATGTTGAGCGCAAATATCACGTATCTGGCGAGCTCACGAAGACACGTAACATGGATACGAAAGAGCGATAGCGTTACGTGCAGGTGATGAAGGTGTACGATGGTGTTACGTGCAGTGGATAAAAGCGCACGATGGGGGTACGGGCAGGTGATGAATGCGTGTGATGGTGTCATGTGCGCGGGATGAAGGCGTATGATGGTGTTGCGTGCCGGAGATGCAGGCGCGGCGCAGGCATGGCGTTACATGGCGACCCAAGACATTGACTGGTCATGGCAGTAAGGATAACAAAGGGCAAACTCGTGTACACTGACTCAGAGTTCAAGTATAGATAAAATTTCAAACATTTACTCGAGACACTAAATAAAAGGGGCATGACTCGCAATTTTTCGTTGAAACGCTAACGAAATAAGGGCAAAAATTTACAAACATATACCCGCTCACTCTATGCGGACTATGTTTTGATGACCAGTTCTAATTTTACGAATAATAGTGTCCGCACATCTACTTTGCTAGATACAACTGAAATAATTTCTTGGGGCAACCAATGAACGGCTTCAAGCGTGACGTGAAGTACAGTAAAGCATTTCAAAGTAAGGTGCAGAAACTTACGTAGGCTACGGCGTATTCCCAGACGTTTCGACTCGGTCAGGAGTGCCCAGCTCACCAGTCTCTTCAATGTCAGAGCCACATAGAGCCACCGCAGTTCTTTGATACATTTTTTTGCTGAGTCATACTAGACTTAATTTTTGATTAAGTCCATCTTTTGTCGTTTCATTTCAATCGCACCCAAAAATGATTTCTTTGGCCTGCGCTACAATAGTCGGAGTAGTTTGTACTGACGAGACGAGTATTTCATTTTATATAAGGGAAACATTGTCTCAAACTAAAAACCTAAAATTTTCGCAGAATAATGCATACGGTAATCCTGTTAGGCACAGAACTCTTATTTCAACGACCGAAGAAAATGGTGATCCAGAATTATAAAAATACAAGTAGATCGTTAGGATCAGTTTATGTTGAAAGCATAAGCGATCAGTCAAGTTGGATTCCCATTTTATTTGTTATCATAAGGAGACAAACAACGAATTTCATGTTATGCGCCCAACATTCTACATGATAAATACGAGCACGGCGAGGCAAACACTTGCTCTTGAGCCCAAATTTAAAATTAAAAAATTAAGCACGCATATAAGTCTGAAGGCCATTACATTGAAATTAAAGCCAACTCGACGCTAGCCCTGCAAGGTAGGCAATACAGCAGCAGGTTCACAGAAACACGACGCGCTGGCGCACGACCGGGCGGTGACGTGGAGCTCCTTGGCGTCCCTAAACGCAACCTTAGCTAAAGGAAACATTACGGCGTTCCATTTTCCAGCACACGTACAGGTGAAAATTCAAGCAATCTCTATACACTTTCAAGATAAATACTCAAGCTTAAGTTTTCGATTTCAGTTTTTCAAGAAGCGTGTTTTGCAGGCTTCAAGCAGGTTTTGTCCGTGCAGTACATATAGACATGGACAAGGACGTTGATGCACTGCCCCTGGCATATTGTGGTCGCAAATAGTTGACTAGAAAAACATTACCGAATTTTCATTCTTTTCTAAATAAACGGAAAGTTCTAAATAATGAAAAAAAAACGGCCTGAAAAGAGAGACGGTCAGATCAGCAAACTTACATGCTGCTCGTGAACATAAAAAGAATAGTTTATTTTGAAAACGAACACTATCCTACTTTAGACTAAAAAAATTTAACAGCAATCTATTGGCTAGCTAGTCACGATTCCATAAAGTTATCGAACAGTTAGTACACGTCCGCAAAGTTATTCATCATACTGAATGCTGAATACGACCTTGGAGATACCTTGGAGATGCTTAGGCCTTCACGCCCGGGCCACACTGGGGTGCCGCTGCTTCGAGTACACAATGAATTCCCAAAATTAGATCTTGCAAACAACTGGTGGGAAGCTTCAAGTAGCCAATACACTTGTCTCATCACCTGAGGCACCTGAGAGTAGGCTATACTACTTGTGCCAGCGAGATGTGCCAGGCACAGGAGGCGCGGGGGTCATGCGAGACTATTTTGTAACAGTGCTCCTAACATGGACGTATTGCTGCACCCACGACACTTCAGGCTCTGCTTATGCAATCGGGTCGCAGTACCTTCCTAGGTGAGCCTTGGTCAACAGGTGGTAGCGAGAAAATGGGCACAACTTCCAGCTGTTAATAATACAAGCGAAAGTAAAGAATAATAAACCGCCTTCAAAGCAAGCATTCGGCCCCATCATTGCAGTGCAAGAGTACCAATCTTTCGACATCAGAAAATGTACTCGAAGCGAACTGCTGATGATGATTTAACACAAAAAATTTACCAATATGTAGAGGCCATTTAAAAAAATTAATATTGAAGGGAGTATTTCAACACAAGTATAAAATCAAACGAATAATCTACAATAAAATTGTTAAAAACTAGTACCTTGCTTTAAACAAATAAATGCAAGGCTGGAACACATATATAAAATTAAAAAAAAGAACAAACTACATGCAGTTAGGAAAGAATAACAAGTTTATCCACAACTGAAAGCCTCTCAATTCCACGGATGCAATAAGTTTTGCACCTAAAATTAAAATTGAATACTACAAAAAATGAAGGTTATATGAGCGTTCACGATTTTTACGCCATTTTTCCGAGTATCAAAATAATTTTTTTCACTTAAGTCCCCTGTTTAACAATTTTCCCAGAAAAAGTACTTTCTCTAAATTCAACACTGAACAATTGACAAGTATTGTTCCCATTACAGTATCGTTCCCACAAGCCGGGATATTTCTCCATTGAGATCAGCGTTCTCACTTCCTAGGAGCGTGCAGGTAAAAAACTATCTACGGAGCCTTTTCTTCAGAGAGCACACCGCGCCTGAGGTTCAAAGTTTGATCGCCTGTTCTTCGGTCGCAGCACGCCATCGGTGAGAGGAGTGCTGGGTCTCATTGTCGAGCAGCTTGTCGCGAATACACATGGTCTGCACCATAGCTTTCAAGAAGACCAAACGAGAAGTTGCGCACTATGACAAAGATGTCAACTCAAATTCACACTCCATAATGCATGAGGAGAAATGAAACTCGCGCTCATGAAGCAGAAAGAAAAGAACACGCCGCCCAATAGAAGGACGGGACAAAGTAATCGTTAAAGTAAATTACGGGAAAGTTCACCGGCGTTCGCTTTGAAGCAACGTCATATGTAAGACGTGAGAGACTAGATTCCAGGCGGCGCTTCGCGTCAACAAGCATCAGTAGAACAGGCCGCACGGGGCACTCGTCGTCACAGTAACACGCATGGGCACTGATTTCTATCTTAGCAATCGTAATTGTATCAGTAATCGTATTAATGCTCACAGAGTAGGCAAATAGCAACGGTTGAGCAATGTGTGACTACAGTATCAAGTTTCCTCGTTACTGGTTATATTCTAGAAAAATTGATGCAAAATCATGTAAAAACGAAAAGTATAACGTGACAAAAAATAGTTAGAAAACAGTGATTATGAAGAGGGTTACAGTTATTAAGTGCAAGCCCAAAGCTTTTTCACCAACGCAATTCATTGACCAGCACATCGTCAGAAGACAGACACTGCACAGCTGGTTTTCAAGGCTCCGAAATCAATAACGGCAGAAAAACTACGACAGAGCGACGACTAACAAAGGTCAGTATCATTTATTCAATTCATTTATCATATCAGTATTAATCTGACCAGATGAGTACTGCTTAGAGAGAGGTAAATATTTAATAGGTGCTGGAGGGGCCAGCGAAAGTCTGTGAAAACAACACAGAAATTTAGAGAGAACGAAGAGTAAAAAAGAATCATCAATAACGCTGCGCCAACTGGACATTTCAAGTTTACCCACTCCAGCCTCCAGCGCAGCGTCCGTGGCAGTCAACAGGTGTTGGAGTGGCCGCCACGCAGGCGAACCAACAGGGAACGAGAGGTAGTACACTTAGAAAACTCGAGTAAATTCGGTGAATAGGATAGGAAAGAACTAAACAAAATTCCAGATAAACTAAAGAAAGAAGTAAGAATTCCCAGCAACAAAGCGAAAGAAGCAAACCTGAGAAATAAAATTTCACTCACACTCTATATGAGGAATGTTAGTGTATTAGTAGGGTAACTAATGACACAAGATGTGAGAGAGAATTAGTGAGTTGAAGAGAGGAACAGGAGAAAACCAGAGGGGAGGGCGAGAGAGATGGTCACCACAGCNGAAAGTTTGGTTTGCTTCAAACAGCTCGCTAAAAAACTCGAAAGTACCGCAGCTATTGAGGGCCGCAGCGCGGACTCAAGCGGTATGCAAGGCAAAAAACTTGCAAAACAGACACGAAAGACATCAAGTGTAAATAAGAGGTATATACATACAGCAGGAAAGTCTAGGAGGTAATTTCGAAAAGTCACTTGAATCTTTGAAATACGACAAAGCTTCATAATTACTAATTCTTCCAACTAAAGATAGATTCACAGAATGTTGAGCTCGGCATAAAACAGAACTTAGTAGCGTAAAAATGACTTCATCAACCACAGCTACTCGGCATTAGCGTTCATGTTCCCGCTAAAACTTGACCTTAAGCACTTACAGATTATAAAAGCTACAAAATCACCAACGCAGCCTATGAATACAACACTCCACTGGAGAAACACTGAAAGAGAAAACATTAAGAGAAAAGATAGGACGAGACATAACACAGAGAAAACGGCTCTTGAGGTGAAGTACAATTGCACAGGCTGTAATTCAGATCGAGAAGTAACTGAGGAAAGCTAGGATTGAGGGAACACAGTTCTTACAAAATATTGGACAAAAACAAAGTGTTCCGAGCCTATGATAAGCGAGTGAAAAATAATTTTGTCCTTTTCTTGCCTGCTTTTTCACCTCGCACCTCACGCAACAATCGAATTTCATTGTCGTTGATAACAAAAAAAAAACTAAGTAAATGGAACTCAACTTCGAAAGTTTAAATAGCACAAAATTGAAAACGAAAACCCATGTTTAAGAGTGGACTCGTTCTATATCTTAAATACGAGGGGCAAATCGCGGCTAGATGAGTTGAAATGAGAAGAAAAGAGCGTGATTTTATGAAATACAATTTACTCAACAAAACTCAAATAGTACTTTCCGTGAAACATTTACTGTTCAAATTACCTTCTAGTCAACTCGCATCGTTTCATACTATGTATTTCTTCCCTGTAATCCCTGAAGGACATTAGAGGTACTTCGGGTGTAAAAGAAAAAAAAAGCAGCAGGACAACATTTGCCGTGGGTATGCTGTAGTTATGCTTCAACGAACGCATTGCGCACGTGAAATTAATTGTATAGTGTACCGACTCCGGCACGCGGCCAGTATAGAGTTAAAGTTGGAATGAATTGCTTTTCTCACGTCAGCCAGACTTCGCGGAATTTTCTTGATGATTTCTAGCATGCAAGATGTCGGTTGAGAAATTCTGTCACCATAATTTGAAGTAATTAAAGCCTCGTTCAGTTAACTCTCCTATGTCGAGTTGCAGATCAGTAAGGAATTCCAGAAGTTGCTTTTATTTTCGTCAGTATGATACATCATAGCAATCACTGCATGATACACCAGCATGCGAAATATTTGCATAACAGTATTACCCCCGCTAGATCGACGTACAAAATATCTTGAATGCACCGACAAAAGATCTCTCCGATTTAAACAAGATGAAGCAGCAACGCTATTTTCGAATCCCAGATATCCAGAATATCTAAAACTGCAGAAATTAACCCCAACGGTGCAGGATAAAAGTTGGCAACATAATGCCTGCACGCGAAATTCTGATGCTGAGCCCAAGACTTAAGTTCTGTGTGGAGCGTTGGCAACACTGCAGCGCGTGAATGATGCGTGTATGGATTGGCGAGGACGGCGCTACTTATCAGAAGCAAACCCAGAGATAAGGCGACACCTCTAAATCAGCCCGCAGCTAAACAGACCGTAATTAACGCTATCACGAGCACTGATTTACTGCTCTGCGACACGCATCATTCACAGCACACGCCTAACACATCTCAGCGTGTGGCCGTCACAAATTAAGGTATGAGCTTAACACGCGCGTGTAACGTGGGTTGATTGTAAATGAACTCGACGATCTCGCGAGGTGTAACTCTTGAGGAATCCTCGTCCATACTGCAAGACAAGAAACTCAAAGATAAGACTATAACATTAACTTGGAGAAAAGGTCTAAACGATGACAGGGGACAGATGAACTGAACAAAGTCAAACAATGAGGAAACAAGAGGGCTGTTTGGAAAGAAAAAGACCAAACACTTCACAAGGAAGGTGTTCACACGAGTAAAACAATCCCGTACATACGCTAGCGCAAGGCTTCCGTCGCCATCTTAGGCTGTGGTGTTGAGCAGCCAGGACTGCTGCCTGCTTGCACACAACGGGTATCATTGCTACGCTCAGTCACAGAATTTAACAGCACGGTAGACTTGAGGCACACTCTAGCGCAGCGCGGCCTCGGGTCAGAATTCTCCTAACGCGCCCGGCCCGCCCAACAGTAAAATGTACTGTGTGCTGGATTCTGTAGAGTGAACTTGAGTTGCTAGGAGATCGCTTTGTTAAATATACGATTTGTGTTTCGACATAGAATTGAAAGACTACAAAAGAACATTCAATAAAAAAATAGTATAATAAGTGTATCTCTTTAATTGTGGCGGTCAATGCATCAAAATGACGAATCATGAAAACTTAATTTTAACTGAGTCGAAAACACACCCGAAATAGATTGCTCTTTTTCTATATACCACTCGCTAATACGCGAGAAGTAACGAGAAAATAAGGAAAGCTACAACTTGGTACACATGCACGTAACGACACAAGTGAAGCCTAACCCGGTACAGGACATTACGCAGCGTCGCTATGTTTGTTGAGCTATGGTGACGAGGACAGACCTTCCAAGCTAAGCCTCGCTCGCACTAGCGCTCGTGACGCCCTTTCAAGCACGCCAGATATTTTCGTTGAAGAAGAACAGATGACACGAAGGGGAAAAAGGTAAAACAAGTTTGCAACAACGTAGACTAATAATGAACATGGGAGTTACTATTCTTCCAAAAAGTTTATTAAGGATTAACTTCTCTATAATACTTCGCAGAGACTTTCACCAGAATTTTTACAACTAATTTAAAAATATGGAAATAAAAATCCAGCATGAAAACATACAATATATTTCACGGTCATCTAAGAAATTTACGGTAGCGCTTATAGAAATGCAGCCATGGCTTACCAAAATACTGTTTGTAATTCGAATTAAATTATTTGACAGACTTCGGGCAAAATTCGTCCGCTAATACGCATACTCAAAACAATTGCCGAGGGAAAATATGAAAAAAACTTTTCAAGTGAATATTCAATATCAATTGCTGTAGAGACGCCACTCACAAAAAAATCACAGCAATAAATGAAGTAAATGAAAAAAATCAATGGCTCATTCAGTCAAATACAGCTCCAAAAACGCGTTTTTAGTTTTCTTAATGCTCATACAACACAACACCGAGGAATATTTTACTAAGCTGCAACAACCGTTCAATTTTCCAGAACAAATACTCAACATCGTGAGGGACAACCACAGCTTCGTCCACACAGAAGGTCTCCCGAAATCTGGCAAAGTAACAAGAATTTTCTTACGAACAATCCATACGTTCTTTCAGGCTTGACTTTAAACCCTCTCCCACTGCGCACGGAAATATTGGGAAATCCTCAAAACCGTGATTAGATTTTGAGCCATAAATACTTCCCTCTGCGTCTCCGGGCGCGGAAACTGTAAAATTTGAATTTGAATAAGGCACCACGGGAAACCGTGCATCACCCTTAGGGCACTGTGAGGAATAGAATGCATTCACAGAGGCTTGGATTGGCTAGAAAGCGTCGAGGAATGTCGAGTACACTGAGGACACATGCGTGGAGAAAACTTTCCCATCATTGCATCGGAGATGCGAGCCGGTGTCGTGTTGCCCGGTGGTCAAAGGGTAACCACGAGTGTTTCCAGCGACAGAGCCCAACATTTGCGTTCCTTCCTACACTCGAACGTTAGTGTGAAGCAGAAACGACGCCGTAGTGACACTTGCATCACTCTCGTGGTCTTGGCTGGACTCTTCAGGTGTGGATTCAACAGAGGCGGGAACATGATTTTCGATAGAACTTTAATTGCCCAAAGTAGGAATGTCTGGAGACAGTTTGGCATGGCCTTGTTCTCCATGCAGTTCTTCAAAACGATTGAACCCCAGCACACTAAATCTGTAGAATTAACTCCCATAGGGAAGAAGGGGCACCTCCGCGTCCTAGCCATAGTAGTTCTATAAAATTGGCAAAGAGGAGAAATCTCTACTTACGCTTAGATTATTCAAATGAACTTCATCCAATGAACTGCATCGTCTTAGCCGGTCGTTTGCATAAATTCTGGGCAAATCAGTTTAGATAATTTCATCAGGTTCACAGTCTTCCTTAATTCTGTCAGAAGTATTTTCGATGGAGGAACTATGCTAAACTTGTCCTTCAGTACGCCTGTGTTCTTCTAACTGATGGTCCTTATTTTCATCGGGCTCGTGGCCAGATCTTTCAAAACTTTGAATTTAAGTTCTTTCACTATGCTATTGGCCGACAGTAATCCCATCTTGTAAAATGTTCCCAGTAAATTCTGTATCTAGAGTACAGCGATCAGATGAACAATAGTAATATCTATGGCCTGTTTGAACAACTTTAGTACATCTACCGTCTTATTGATGTGAAGTAACCTAGCTTATATGATCATCTTGATTGGAGGCGCTGGATTCATCTCCCGGGGTATTTCTTTCCATTTCTACAATTTCAGCTCTTTGGAAAGTAGAGAACTCTTCGAGGGCAAAACTCTTTTCCCTTTAAGTGTTCGATGAAATAGACACCCTATCGCTAGTTATTTTTCTTTGTTCATTCTCCTCTAGTGATTCTGGTTGAGCAGAAACTCTGATTATCATTCTATGGATTACTTTTTAAGGAACTTAACTTTTCGAACTATTCTTTTGGTCAACGTCACTTACGGAGATATCGTCGGCCCTCATTCTTTTTTCTGCACTGTCATTGGATACAAACAAGCGATCGCACTCTTGCAGAAACCTGTCCTCATTCACAAGTCGCAAAAGCCTCGTTGTCCGGTAAATAGCACCGTCACACCACAGTAAATACTCTTTAAGTTTTTAACATTCAAAGCGAATAAATTTTTTATCGACAGTACTCACGTCGTGAAACCCTGACCAGCATTCTTCTCCGCTGAGCTTAGAAACCTCGAGGAACAGTCGCTCGGCTGACAAGCGACTTTCTTAAAAATCTTCCTGAAGCGCAAGCAGTCTCCCTTCGATGAAAAACCAGTCAACGTAGGCTGGTAAGTTAGACAGCTGAGACTCAACATAACGTAAGTGGTGGTCGACAGCTGATTTCCAATCAGCAAAAATCGAGTAAAGAGTTACTAACGTAATTTCTTCTTACAGTCCAAAACCTTTTTAGACATCCCTCTAAGGTTCAGCTGAATCTTGAACTCCTTAATGGTCGTCAGGCCCAGAACAAAATTGTTCGGAAATACCTATAATTTATTCCAATCTTGTTTTGATAAAATCTTACAATTTTTTATTTGCGTTGAAGATCATCATCAAATGCAGTTGATAGCCTTACATCCACGTCAATACGGTTTAATGGAAAGTATCATTTAATTGAGGAAAAAATGAGTATCGTACTTGGGATTGAAATTCGGGCGAATACACATCAATATCCCTCGCTGAAAAGCTACCGTTCTGCATGGAAAGACCCTCTTGACTTCCGTCAGCACATAATAGGCTGTCATTTTCAGAAGGACTTCGCTTATGAAAGTTATCGTTCGTATGATCCTGCGTTTAAGAACTTTGCATTTGATAATTCGAGTCCTCGTGATGTGTCGAAGAAGTGCTTGTACCTTCAGATTTACTTGCAACTTAATCCTGAAATTTATTGAAAAAATTATCATCCTAGAGAACTCCACGAATGGCGCTCGCTCTACTACCATCCTCTTAAAATGGCTTCAAGACGTCTTTCCCTTAAGCAAAACTGCTTTAACAATCAACATTTTATACTTGGCTTGATAAACCGGACTGAGAAACAGGACAAAAATTTTCACGATATATCTCTTCACATTAAGAGGAATGTGATTCGAATGGGTGTAGAAGTTGGGGATTTGTCCTTTCTAAATTAGAGTTACTACCAAGGACACTGCTGGCTGACTTTAAATTATTTGATTACTTGGTATGGCTACCCTAGGATCTATCAATAGGTTAACAAAGACACTTCAACTATGAGTCAAGAAGTGAGCGCCGAAAGCAGAACGGATGAAGTTCAGTTCCGCAAGTTTCCTTTCGAACCTGTTTGTTTCTAAAAAACGAACACTAGCTAAGAAAACTAGACCCGAATTCCTCCGTACCATGTAATTGTAAAAGAGAATTATGGTCTTTTACATAGCCCTTATCGTACCGTTCCGAGGTGTGCTTAGGTTATTCTTCAGAGTTATTTAACTTCGGCTATGTAGCTTATTCATGTATAATATTCGTAGCTGCACTTGGTTCACTCGATATTTTACTTTCAATATATAATTCTTCGACTCCAAGCGATTCCAATAAAGTGTTTTCCTTTCCTAACCTTTCATGAAGTGTTTTTATTGTCTTGTTACGCTAAACATACTCGTTCAAGCCTACATATCTTTCTCGAAACATCTAGTCGAGAATAGATCTTTACACAGCGCTCACGGTGACCAAGAAATCGGAGAGGCGTTCTTGCATTTCCGGATGGCGCGAAGCGATGACCAAGGCGTAGTGAGAGCACTCATCCAGCTTCTGCAGGGCGTAATTGAGTTGAGATCCGAGATATTCTCGTCCCCCAGCAACGCTGTGCTCCTCTTGCACCACGGTGCCTTGACGAGCCTGCCTGTCCCACAGGGGCTGTGTCGCTGAGCTATGGCTGCCAGAGGTTGTGCAACTATCCTGCCCATAAGACTAAAGGACGAGAGATGATTCATTCTCTCGTGGATCTTATGCAATCGATTACTTAGTTTCAGAACTAAGGAAGTTTCCAGCAGATGCACCTCTTGGTTAATCACAAAGTACAGCATTTCGGAAAGATTCTGAGTGGGATTAATTTGTTTCTTTCAGCTAACAGTGCACGAATTCATTACGATTTGCGTGCGCATTTTAGCCATATTCGTCTCTTCCAGGCGAAACATAACTTCTCGGCGGTTATTTTTAGAGGGATCTGTAAGCCACACTCCCTTCGTTTTCGAAAGTCAAATTAGCAGGTGAAAATTTGCTAGAGAGATTCCTTGTTGTCACTTCATTGCTTTATGCAGTAGCACGATTTAAATTAGAGACAATTTAGTCCGCGCTGTCCGATGAAGGAGAGCTTTCAACTTTAGGAAAGGAACCGTTAATGTAGGGGCTATCATCCCTTCCAATGGGTCTATTTTATGAATACGGAACGAAAGTTTAAATCGTTCGACTCGACTCGCTGTTTTAAATACATTGATCGTTATGCGAATCCGAAGTTGCTTTCTCATCTGAAGGTGGAACGAGATTCTAATGTCTTGCATCACTGGGAATTACGTCGCTATCGCTGGTCATGGGGCGAGTCTTCTGCGGCCATTAAGCATGACAGGCTGACAAGAGAGATGCAAAAATTTCATTGTCCATCATCCTCCTCCAGTAAGCATCCGTTACACTGGAGATACAGCTACTCTTCCAAGTTCGCGACCTCGACGGCGAAGATGTGGGAGGAATTGAATTTTAGGTCATGCCTCCTGATGACGACAGACCGTTCGATCCAGCAGCACCGTTATAAAGCTTCGATTTTTGCAGCTGAGCAAGTTAAGTCTATTGGCGTGTTTAGTCATCAAATGTATGGGGTTTACTCACGCTAGTAACCTCATGGCGTGCATCAAACACATCCGTCGCCAACTAATAATGGCGTTCACGTTCATGTTTCATTGGGTTTTCTACACTACGCGATTAGTCGGCCCTCAAGTCCTGTGGCCTTTGGCCATCGAAATAAAGTAGACTTTACACTGAAGTTTAGTTTTCCACGTCACGACAATGTTGCCGACTAAGGGAACTTTTCGAAGCCTTTTCGCCGTCGCCATTTGAGCTTCCACTCGCAGGGTTGGAAAAAGGAGGCGCATCGTTCTTCGGCGCTTGATTCCAGCCCAATTTATTCATCACCTCATTTGTGGGATGTTATTTAGCTCTGTCTCGCGTACGTGCAAACTACTGCAGAAGGTGACTTCGTGACGACACTTGCTACTTGTGTGTGCCCACTATTGATTAGCTCGAAATAACTTCCACGGGATCAATGACGGTACCGTTTTCTAAGTGCTCATTATTCATACCCAAACTCGTAGAATCGGATGTGTCAGTGAACGGAGACAAATCACAAGAGGATTGTTGAAGCTGTGAGGTCAAGTTTGGTCTCATTGGATGCATTTCATGCTACGGTTCATCGTTCAAATACCCTATCCACTCGCCTAGCGAACATGAACACCCTGGAGTTGATGAGACCCTCTCAATGTCAGATGCAGGAGAATGCTGTGCAACTACATAAGCAGCAGCTTCCTCGTTGTTCTACTCGCGCCTATCGTGCAACACGCTCACTGCTGCGTCGCTTGACTTGCTGATACAACCATCACTTGAAGAAGACCGTCTCAATTTAGTGTCGCGAATACACCATACTACACGGTCCTCCATCTCATCAAGCGCTGCCTTATGACACCATGCAGTCGTCGCCACTGTCCTTCTTAGCTCTTGTTTGATCGAGGAGGTGTCTAGTATTATGAGCGGCAAGAACGCTTTGATGGCGGCATAGGCGGTAGCAGGGATACGTGCTAGCCAAGCTTCATTATTTATTGTACTGTTCCGAGTTCAATCCCAGCTGTACTAACAATCTGGTACCAGACGAGCCCATTTTAGGATCCACTATAACCTATACTCAAGCTTGAACATACGAGTAATCATGAAGGGAGCCAACTTCGCTGATAGGCCTTCTTCTAATGAATCTCGAACAAATTCTCAACATAAGTAACTTGAGAAGGGAAATGTCACCTGAACCATTTGTATTACTTTCTGTTGTTTTTAGTGGCTGAAAGTGAAATGGCATGCATTCAGCATGATGGAAAAATAGGTCAAGAGTCTACCTATAATTTCCACTAAACACCAGTTAAGAATTATTCTCCCGTTCCAAATTTCAGCATATTTTTTCATAAGATATGAGAGTATCATCGAGAAATTGTAGAAGCAATTTATAGTATAAGAGAACCTTACAAAATTACCAGACATTTTTAGATTTCGCAATAATTTCTTCCTGAGATTATTGGCCGTTCCTTATGAACGTTCCTCCTTGTAATTTTGAACTTAAAAAATCAATTTTATTTATTCTAGATACAGGCCGGCAGCACATGTTGTTTTGTCACAGTGAACATCGTCCCCTAAAGACGGTCAGCGCAAACTTGACCGAAAGCTTGGGTAAAATATCGTGTCTCGATTATCCTTGCCCATAAATTTGAA
Organism: Orchestia grillus; assembly: GCA_014899125.1. Taxonomy (NCBI): domain Eukaryota; kingdom Metazoa; phylum Arthropoda; class Malacostraca; order Amphipoda; family Talitridae; genus Orchestia; species Orchestia grillus. The sequence goes on from VOMN01003153.1 coordinate 18,454, forward strand.
AAAATTAACTCCACAAGACGCTCGCCGTTCGCGCTGCCGAGATGGTAGAGTAAAACAAAAGAATCAAAAGTTACTTCTAAGCCAAAACGTTCAGAGGTCAACAGTGTTGATGACAAGAAGACATATACATACAAGTATTTCACGAAGTTCCCGCACGTTTGTTAAACAAAGCTCGAGTATTGATGGTTCGTGATCATGGTTTTGTTTCTCTTTTATGGCAATAATACGTATATCATAAAAACCTTCATAGATTTATCGCTTTGATTTAATGACGATCTATTAACAAGCTAAGATTTTAAGAACCAGCAGGCAACATAGTGAAGTCATTACAAAATGAAAAGTGGACCCACACAACGCATTATTGCATGTCTTGGAAAAGTTTTACTGCTTTTTTTCGGGAACGATGGAAAAATCAGCTTCAAAGTACCGCGTTCTATGAAAATAAATCAAAATTGCTGTCTTTCCACAAAATTATCGAATACACCATTTCAATCGAGACGCTTTGTGCGTGCACTAACGTACCAAGTAATCACAGCAGATCCCATAAATACCATTATATAACCTGGTACACATTTGTGTTCAACGAGATGCGAGCGGAGGAATGGTGACACGGTCAAATGAAAGCTTTTCACAAGATATCCCAATGGAATCACCCGTTATACACATGCATGTGAAACTTGTGAATGCTAATTATAGCGTCTGTGGCTAAGAAATATTGCTTGCAATCGAGACAAGACCTCGTGGTCATTTCTTCTGAAAGAAAAGAACTCGCAGGAGAGAAAAAGCTCATGAATTCAGGCAAATCATACCCCATCACAAAAAAAGAACAACGCAAGGCTGCCAATTCAACGCTCTGAGAGTACAGGTCATCTTTGATGCGAAGATCAATTACCTAGTGTATCAGATAAATAATTAACTTCTCCGTGCGTTGTATACTCACCCCTTATTTTTGAAGATGCGCAACGCTTGTATCTAGCTTTTGATATCTTTCAATTTATGAGCATGCACACTAAAGATACAGAATATTGTCTCCAAAATAAGCGTTCTCATGACTTTCAGAAAGGAAACAAAATTACATACTCACATACCACGAGTATGTCAATACTACTAAAATCCAATGCTATGCAAGTCTACAGAATCCTCCACAAATAGATTTCGCTACAGGCTTCATGCTTTCGTTCAAGAGAACAGCAGGCAAGTCATGGGTTACAGGTATTTTCATCAAGTAAAACATACTCTGATGACAGAAAGTTTCCTCTAACTTTCAACGAATTTTACTAAGAAACGTAACATTAACTGAATTCATAACTGTGCGTTCAGTTTACATTTATTACATTCATTTTTCAAATTAATGAATAACAAAACTATCTTAAATACAAGCTGCAAATCCCACATAGGACTGAAATTCACATTACTCGACGCCTAGGTTAAACACACTCATTTTCCCTAGAGGCTAGGGTGAGTAGTAATAGTATTGATTGCAGCGCTTCAGGGTCTCAGACTACATGAGTCGGGCCGAAAAAGAAAATACCATTGAGTATGGACTGTGAGACGGGGAATGCACACTCAAGATGTGTCCATATAGAGGATATGCTGTGCACAGAAACAAATAGCACGTGAAGAATAGAGAGGAAGAAAATACAAAGAAAAGATAGCGAAGAGGGTATGAATTAGAAGGAAGCACAATGGCCACGAAAGACAAAAGTTCCGAAGATCTACCTGCACCTGAGGTAGCCTAACAGTGCCCCCTTTGAGGTCGTCAGTCCCCCATGCGATAGATAAACTTAACCCTATTGTCTATCCTACGCCTCGTGAAGAGAAGGAGCGTGAACACAAAATTTTCTAACTAAATCAAAAAATATTTCCGAAGGATCCAAGAAGTAGAACAGCAAATGCGCAGACGTATTCGGTCCCAGTTGACATCCTGCGCGAGGGTACGTCGAGCAACAGAAGCTGACTCGAGACACATCAAAGCTGACGAGGGTTCACAGCCTCATGAATGAAGGAATAGAACACCCTGCCCCTCTAGTGAGAGCGTATATAATCACGCGAGCAATCATGCATCGGAGACCTAACAAAACAACTCTACGTCAAGCTTAGGCTTTCGAATACAAGGGTGATTTTACTTCCTTAATCCAAGGCAATACACACGCAATGATAGAGATGTGACCTCTAAATCAAGGTGATCCGAATTTGCACCAGAAAATTGCGAGACGTGAGCTATACTCAACACGTGTAGATTTGAAGAGTGTAACACTTTAAAGTGCATTCAATAAAAAAATTACAACGTTAGTTTTTAAAATCGCCAAACAACGACATGCAATGTGCGTTGGTCAACAGAAACAATTCATTTGACATTGTATAACAAGTGAGTCGGGATTGCTCTGAAACTAAGCCGTAAGCTGCAAATGACTCATTTCGGTGTCTAGCTAGAATGGTCCTTGAAGGAGCAAGGGAAGCTAGCCGAGGATCAGAGCAAGAAACAATTACCTTCAAAGATGCCGGGCATGAGGCGGTGGAGGTGGTGACTGGAGGGGCTGGAGGGCGCGCAACTTCAAGACGTCCAAAACAAGCACCAAAAAAGTAACAAGGCACAACGAAATGCAACTTCAAAGAAACCCGAAAAGAACAAAAATCCTATTAGTGGACCTAGCTCTAACTTGTCGAAACGTTACTCTCTTGATCAGCAAATAGTTCAACCTTTTAGCGCCGTAAAAGACTAAATCGTCTTGAAAACTTATCACAGTTTACCGTCCGTGACCAATAAAAAATGTTGCCCGAAAATAATATTGCACTGAATTATGCCCCGTTCATTTTGACAGAATATCGTTTTCCGTCACCTATACTTCGAGTTGCAGTTTTATGTAATGCAATAGATTCTCTCAAAATCTCTCAATTTATCCCATTTAAAAAGCAACACTGACATGTAAGTGCCATAGACAAGTTTACAAGAATTACCCAAACGAGTTATCGTACAACGTGCCATACCGATACTACACGCAAGATTAGAATTGCCGGCAGACCCAACGGCCTCTACATAACTGCATCAGCTACAAAAATGTCCCATCCTTCCCATGATGTTTGAAGGCCACCACTACTCTCATTTGAGACCTGAAGAAAAAACATCCTTGCTTAATACACACGTTGTTCAATCAAGGCAAGGAACCACTCACAGAAGTCTTGTACGAGGAGAGAGGCTCCCACTCTCTGGACGCGGTGGTATTCGGGCTCACCAAAGGAGGAGACCGACCATGCTTTGTAATGCGAACAGTTAGGAATTCGTGGCATTTCCAACTCAACATGGTTAACATATTCGGGGTAAACATGTGGCCCCGCTATTCCTCTTCGTGACATCCATCATACACACATTCACCTGTTGTATGGCTACTAAAGGGTCCATCGTGTCATAGCCAAGAGAATGAAAAGTGGCATTCAGAACAAATAATGTAAAAATGCGTATATATAACAATTAAAGATTTCCAAGCTGCTTGCCAGAGAATCTCATTTTCCCCGTTAAATGGATCCGAGTTTTCAGTAGACTTCTATAAAGCACCCACATACAAAACATTTTTGACAGTAACTGAGAGCGTCAACCGTACATCAAATGCTCTGAAATAAAAAGAAGGCACTTGGATACACTACGAAAAGCCTGGACGCAATACTCCGATAAAGAGTGACGGTTCTAGACATTCATGTATTTTGGCCCTGGTGTGCCACCGTTGCTGATCGGCTGGTTTTACGGAGGTTTACTGCACCCACATGAAGTGATACTTGTCTTACCAGATACGCAGACATAGTTCAGTTTCCTACGAACCGTGCTCTACTGGTACCGCTAGCTATTTCATGGCATGCAGATAACAGTTCCATGAGAATTGTAATGCTGCAAAATTGAATTAAAATGTTTGCTATTTTGTCCTTTGAAGTGCCTGCAAAATGAAAATTCCCACTCGTCCAAAAAATACTAAGCCTTGACGTAGAAAATTCGAAATCAAACCGACAAACAGTAAAATAAAACAATGCTTGTGACACGCAAAGTTTACAAAGTCGAACAATATAAACACACAACGTTTATAAATGTTGGTACATGTTCTAGAGCGTAGAATGAAAACTGCGAGCGTCAGAGTGTTGGTGTCTGTGAAGTGAGCGGGGACGACCGGGACGGATGTACGAGTAGGAGGTGGCGTATTATTTAACACATGGCGCGCAGACGCCACTCACAAGTTGCCACGAGTGCGAAACATGATGACCTTCATCAATTCAAAATCTCTCACTACTTTTACGACTGTATGGTAGTGATGACGTTTAACGAGGTAACGAATTTCTAGATGATTTTAGGAAGTTTCCTATCCATATGAAGTGATTCAGAGGGAACGAAAAGCAGGGACCATTTAGTTTGGACTTAAAAAAACGTGGAATCCATACACAAGTGTGTTCCCACACGGGATTCCCTGCGCATGCACATAAAAGCAACACGTTAAGAAGGAAGAGGAAGAAAAAATAGAGAATAATCAAGGGAAAAGGCATGAAAGTGTAAATAAACAAAACTGGAACAAAAGATAGAAGTCCCGAATTTAATCCTCCGTTAAGATTCAAGTTCTATTTCAATACACACAGCATCAAATCCTTTCCTACGCAAATGTTTTTTTTTTTAGATCTAAGCTTCATGAAAATAAGTCAAGACTCGCTTGCGTGATGATAGATAAATGACAGTTTCTGTCAACCCTTTAGTAAGAATATGGACAACAAGATTTATTAAGAGAAGGTTTGCTGCAGTGATGCAGCGCACACTGCGTAAAGAGGCTCAGGGAAGCTCAAGCATGGCATCCTGCGTGGGGGCAAGCGGAACACATTGTACGAGTCGAAAGAGAGGAAGTGTGGAGTAGTTAATGTATTTAGAGCCCATCATTTATTTAGAAGGCGCGTATCTCTAGCACTGGGTATTTCTAGCAATTAGGCCTAGCGACGCCGCTCTGTAGCTGCCACTGTTGTCCCAACACCGCTGGGCGATTAGCAGAATAAGAAAACTGATGTGCTGGACTAACCGTTCGTGTAAGAACGTCTCTGTGCTGTGAAACACTCTTCCACTGGGATTAGATTATTAGTTAGTTTTAAGCTCCTTAACATTTGAAATTTGATCCAAGAAGAGCGAAAAAAATGAATATTTAGTACGGACTTTACTTTTTGCTCGGAATCTATGCACAAGCGTGTTTCCAGACAAAGTTTCCCGCGCATAAAAACAGCAAGTTAAGAAAAAAGAGGAAAAGATAAAGGATAATTATAGAAGAAGGCATCAACACGGAAAGAAGCCAAGCGGGTACGAAAGATAGAAGTCTCGACTACCTAGCTAACGCTGAGGTTAACTTAGCAGATAACCTCATGAATTATGTTAAAAGCTACAGTGACGGTGATGTATAGGACGTGACACATCTGGAAGTGCTGAGAGAGGAACTGACAATACATGGCTACAAACATGAGTAAAGGGGACGTTATTCTCACTACTACGACATTCACACGTGAGCCAAGAGTGTTAAGTCTAGAATTAAGGCATGAATGATAAATTAAGTGATAATAAGATCATTGACAGTTCCACAATCGTATTGTCCTCCAACTATTTCAGCAAGATTAAAAGCAAAAATGATAACGACCATTTTTCTTAAGACGACGAAATATGAATTCAGTAAGAAGCATGTAGCGCCCTGGAGAGTACGTACCTACTTATCGCTAATACTGATACCATGACTACTGATACGTGAGTGCGAAACGAAAGGTGCACCGTCTGGAGATACTACAACCCAACTCTCAATGGTACACTCGAGGCTGTGAGCAGCTGCCGAACAAGAGCCGCGCTGCGGCTGTCACCTCTAGACGACTAATTAACTCCACAGAGTTTTACACGAGATGAGGGAAGCCAAAATAACGTTACTTCACTCACCTTCTTCTCTTGAGGACTCGTCTTCTCAATCTTGTCATGGTTAAACCTGCAACAAGAAAAATAACTTTTTAACTTCCTGTTCAACTAAAAAACTACCGTAGAAAGCTAATTTTGCGACCAATGTATACAGTATTCTTTCTTCTAGCACATTCTACATGAGCGAACGCACTCGCGTTAGCAACCGCACAAATTTGATTTGCGTCATCACTGAGCCATAATTCATGCGAGAAAACGGCCCAGCAACGGCAGTATTGGGGAAATGATACAGGATTATATTTATTTACGGGGAGCTTACCGATTGTGCAAAATATAAACATTGGACCAGAATTGTAATCGCCTACGAGCTGACCACAAGCATCACTCAACCCATGCCTCAAGAACCGCTCCAAACGTGGCAGCAATGCCTCATTCTTTGCTCTCTACTTCACAAAATGAAGTTTCAGATTGCCGAGCACATGTTCCTCAAAACGAAACAAGCGCAGGAGACATGGTCGATAAGACGCTGATTTAATCGGGTTTGCTCACAGTCCGAGGTAATAATAGGGCATGGTATCTTTAATACCTTTCCAGTTTACGGCAAGGCATATTTTTACACAGGGACTAACATTCCCAAAAAGTTTCGTTCGTTACTTGGACTCTTATCCAATCCGGAGGCGAGTTAACCTCGTTATTTGAGTCAATTGATGATAGTACGGTAAACACTCGTAAGACCTCTAACAGTGGACGTAGAATTGATTGTTAAACGATATGTCATTAGAGCTGTATGACACAAGCCAAGATAAGCGTAACAAGCACCGAAGCCAGCAGAGAGAAAGGGTCACATTATGCGCCGACCGTCTAAAATGCAATAAGTGAGCGTTCCAACACGCCCCACAAACGGAACGAAACAATTTGACACAGAAGCCAGCAGGCTGGAGAACCCTGCGACGACCGTCATTCCTCCCCGAGCCTTAGCCACTCTTTTTACACTCGATTATCGCGCTCAAGTCTGTACATTTAGGCTCCACACCTCATGCCATCTCGTCTGAAATGCTCACAACATGACGACTTCACGCACCTCACTTGGGAGACTTTTGCTATAGAGAAAAACTTGTTGAAACACGTACTTTGGGGCAGAGTTGGAGACCCAGTGACGCATCAATTACGCTGCTGAGGTTGAAGAAGAAATGCACGAGCTGCCCTTGTAATGCACAACTTAACTCGATGTAAAACCCGAATACGATTCGTCATTCCACTTGCATTCAAAATTAAAATTCAAAGCTTCTTAGTACCGCCATCTTCAATTGAAAAAGATTTTCAGAAAAAAGATCGCCCAAATAAACCTATACCGATTCAGGTTTGAGACATTTCACTTTCAAAATACCACAATGGATCTAAAGAGAATCCTGCACAAGCGCTAGGTGTTTTCAGGAAAAGAGGAATCGACGACCTCTGTCAACGAGATCATGCAAATAGCCGTCGATAAACCCGATAAAAACAGCACCAATAGGGAGTGTAGGCGTTAAGAGATGACTAGAAACATCATCGCTGGAGCAACTGAAGTATATGATGAAGCTCCAGGTAAGGAGACAATAAGGCGAGGTAGTGGTGAGCAGCCAGACTAATTCTTCGGTAACTCGAGTAAGTTCGCTCACCTCTTAGTTCTCCTCTCTTCAGCGTGAAGTCGTTAGCTAGAATAAAATAACAAAGGCGCGGAACTGATATTGCGTCGGCGTACAAAATTAGATCCTTAGTTTATCAATAGAGCCGCGCATACATGTCGTGCTGCCCGTAACGAAAAGAAAACTCACTTCGTTGATGACGGAGGTGAGGTGATGGGTGCAGCAGCGGCGGCTGCGGCGGCACAATACATGCCGCGTCGCACAGCTGGCAGCCACGCCGCACTCGCTAAAAACAAATCTTGAGCCTCAAGAAGGCACTAAACAAACATTGCTCTTTTCCAAAAATTAATGTGAAATTACTAACTCTCTGTCGAGAGGGACTTCGACAACACACCCATAGCTTAGTCTTTGCATTGTCTGAACGCTTACGATCGGGACAGAAGTAAGAATGGGAAAAAACTGAGCTCAGAATGTGAATCGTGAACGCGCGTGCTGTCCGTCAAAGTCTAGGGAGGTCTGGGGGTATCTTCGAGGGTCGAGAGCAAGCCGGGATTGTGGGATGGTTTGGCAGATTTATGAAGGACGCCTGGACACATGCCTAATGTCGTAGCTCCAAATTCATCATCGCGTATCAAAACACCACACACACGACACACAGAACCTTAAGCAGGAAGTGTTGTGCAAATAGTCTGGCAATGAATAGGATGAGAAAAAACGGAACAAAAACTAATAGGAAGGAAATAAGGAGAATTAGATGATAGAGTGAAGATAATAATGTAGGGGCTAGGGAGGCGGGGGCGCTTGTCGGGACGGGTTTCAATGCTGGACATCTCAGTCATTAACTCCTCAACACCGATACCTTCGGCGGCGGACTGCGCACCACCAAACTCAGACGCCTCCTGGCTCCCAAACTCTCCTTCTAACTAAACATTAGCAGTTTTTGGAGGAGTTACCACAGCGACTGTATTCTCCATTCGAACAATAAGGCTGGAAATTACCCTCAACATACGTCTTCTTACTGCCTTCAGTCCTTGTTGAGGAGGTACATAAAAGTAAATGAAATTTAATTAAACTGATATGATTCTTCTGGAAATGCTAGAGTAGATCCACAAAATATATCCTTTCCTTTCACCCAGAAAAGTTATCTCCGGACTCGAGACTTGTTTTACCAATGGACGAAAAATCTACCAAGCGCATTCCCGCAGGTACGACTAGAAAAGGTTCAGCCAGGAAAAAAAGTTACCGACAGCTGCGCAGCAGTGTTGTGGGGAAATTGGAACATGCGATGCAAAAATAATCTGGATACGCCGGCATCCGCCTCATAGAAAACAGTCATTCAAACAGTCTCGCTTCGAGCACCGACACCACACTTCAGAATACCTTCAACTCGAAAACTTGAAACAAACACAATAAAACAACCTTGAATGCTTTCATATTACACCATAAAGCATAATCGCTAACAATCGAAATTCACAATCTAATTCTACACAAAACGAGTCATAAAAAGCAAAAAACTTACCGATAAATGAGCCAATAGTACCGTTTGATCGTACACTTGGTCCTAACACCTGAAGCGAATTACACCATCAAAAACTGGTCCTTCCCAGGATTGATACATCCGTTTGCAGAATACGCTCTTTATAAAATTGTGTACCTAGAATTTCGTACTGGAAACCATATTGGTTCAAATCACCAGCTCGACCCTAAAAACTGCTACTGCTTCAATAAACCGAGAGCCAGGCCTACCAACCGTTGTAATATAAGCAACTGGGTCCACAATCAACTAATGTTACCCATACATAAAATTCATTTTAGTCTCCTTCCAATGCATGCAGTCCATGGTAACTTAATCTAAAATATTTTAAATATCCCATGGTTCAAACTGAGCGCAGTTAGTAACTACACGATAAAAAGTAGAATTGCAGATACACCAAAAGTATTACCAAAACAGGCGTTAGCTACGAAAAAAAATACTCAAAACAATAAAGATAACATGAAATACCACACGAAGAAGCGTCCACAGAAGTCTAAGTGAAATGCTTGAGACTATATGGAAGCAACCATCACAATAATAATACAAAAGTCACTGACTGAGAGAATAGCGGACGTCCTGAAGGTTACTCCACTTTCGTTTAGTAGCAGACTTAGCAAGACAAACCCACACCGAAAGCTTGGGCTAAATTTAAATTGTTTGTCTTGCTATGACCCCAACAAAATAAAATACAAAAAACATTGTAAGAAATGAGCTTACCGATTCATTGACCGTCTCAGAATACTCACTTGATTAATTTTCTACTATTATTCTTATAAACACATTTGGACGTGTCAGGTATGTTACTCTAAAAAAAAACATCAATAGCCTTGCATTACCCATATGCACCTAGCGTGATGAAAAAACAAGAGGACCAAAGTCGGAGGCTGATACGGAGAGCTGCATTTCTCTTTCTGAAATTGACGCAGTAATCCTCGGTAGCGCATTACAAAAAGATTTACCTCGTGCAAGTTATCATCAATTCTCTTTACAAGTGTGGCACCGCCTACTGAACACCAGCCGAAGCTTCCTCCAGGTCCGAAATGATCATGAAGTTCCATGATTTTCAATCAAGGACAATTGGACGAGTACTTTGCACTAAACGCCTACATTTTTTCACAGAAATGTGAAAACGAAGTATTATAATACGCCAGCTTCCACAAAGCACATAGGTTTACATGGAGCCAACCTAATGAGTGGTCTGGATAACGTAGAAGTGCGTTCCGTTGAAGCTGAAACAAACCTGTTTCTGGCTGATATTGTTTACGCATTAGGCAGCACAGTTGGGGAACAACGCAGCATTGTACATCAATGTAGCATACAACCGAAACACACAAAATCTATATAAAAGTAACTGTGAGCTGAGGAGAGATACAATCGGACTAAAGACTCATTAAATTGCATTTTAGACACATTAATCGGTATAAATCCCGTTGAATTATTACAGAAATATGCGAATAACATCAGTAAATCTCAGTAAAATTTAGTTTTAATGCTGCAGTATTTTGAAGAGAATCATATGTTAAACAAAAAGCAAGGTTTCTTACTGCTTAACCACCACTACCACCACACACGCACGACAAATTTGAGAACAAGTATACATCGATCGTCTCCACTAAGCAACTACTCGCACACGCAACGCAGGCATGTAAACTGGGACCTAATTAGATTGGGTCAGCGGGTTTACAAACGAGTAGCACAAATGCTGTAATCATCGTGCTGAAACCTTACTTGATTACGCGAAAGCATGACGTTTATACCAGGATACAGGCCCTGCGTTTTGAAACACTCTTTGTAAACAGTGGGATTTCGGGAGATTCCGGCAAATAAATGACCGGTAGTTGAAATAAGAATTGGCCAAGGAATGAACGTCCAGTTCACTTTCTTCTAGAAGAAGCGCAGTAACACGAGTTTAATAGATTTTTAATCCTAAACCAACTGTGTGGCAGAGACTAACGTGCTACAATGTAGATCGACACCATTTCGAATAGTTTAAAAATGAGAAAGAACACCGGAAGGATCTTTGCAACTACAAACTGTAAGTGAACGAATGAAGAACAGTACGCAGATGCATATCGATCGCTAACAAAATGCAGGTGCCATCAACACCTGTGAAGCGGGAATCTTTGGAACAAATGTGGCAGAAACTATTAAACACATAAGAGGTGTCCGCGAGCCTGCACTGATGCCAAAAGTGGAAGATCTTTCTTTCATACATGACTTCCATAAAAAGTGATTCAGAGCGATCAACAGAAGGTGACGTATCTATCGAACTAAATACTAAATTTGTAGCATTTACCCCTCCTGCTAAATTATCTAATGTTAGATGAAAACAGCTTATCATGTTTCAATTATCTAGAGAGATGTTGTTCTAATTTGTCACTAGGGGAATTTTCAAAGTATTTAGTGAATGGCTCAACTGTTTCCGGATGAAGCAAGAAAAAATTGAAATCGATTTCAAACCCGTGAAGGCAATACATATTTGAAACCATGCATATAAACGATAAAAGTACGAACAACTACTATAAAGGACTCTTGGTAAGAGTACAGCCAACATGAGTGGTTAAATAAATATGACCCTCTACCACTCGGCTCAGGAAGCGAACATCTAGTGCGTAAGTGGGGCAAAGCGCACATCATAGCGTACGCTATTTCGAACGCACCTGCTCTGGGCAATTCATTACATTACAGATGCTGGTTTGTGTGTCAGGAAATAATCGTGATTTCAGAAGGCTGTACTTACCGCCATTGTTCATAATATGTAAGCATTCAACTTAATGCATTCAAAAGAAAAAGTGATTATTCATCCTTCGTTTCGACTTCAAAACGAATGTGGTAGTATGACGTGACGGTTGCTTTGACTAATACACTGTCATGTTACCTATCAATAACCTGAGGTAACAGATCAACCAATTCTTTGATACAACGATAAATCTGAGTAACACGAGTTATCCAATGCATAATGGTGGAAGCATGCTCCACTTTCGTTTGAAGAGTCCAAAATTTGGTCTAATTCACACTTCTTCAAAAACTGATGTCATGGACTTTATCGCGGCCGGACGAGGAAGTTAAAGAAAAAGAAGATATACAGGGTATCCATAAAGTCTCTCTACCATTTCAAAAATTTATTACAAATGCAATTGATCAAATATTTCATTTAGATTTGTTCTATTGTACTCAGTGTTCATCAAAGGTTTTAATCACAATTTGCAATTGT
>VOMN01003154.1:0-10703 GCA_014899125.1 Orchestia grillus
GGTGACGGTCACCACGATACTAAAGTGTCAGTGCTCACCAGAAACGCAGTCAGCCCGTGTAAAGGCGCTGAGCTACATGGTGAGCAGTGGGGTCAAAAAAGTGTGGTGGATAGTGGCACTAAGCACTGACCGTGTAAAGGCCTTTTTAGGTAGGTCAGTATTACTATTGTTTATACGAGACGCTAACAGTTATGGACGACGTAACGAGGCTATTCGCGAAGTTGATTTCAAAGTGCACACCGTTTAATTAAATTACTTATATATTACATTGAAGTGATCATTCACGATAGGCATTGGGATGCCACTTTTCTTAACAGGTAATAACTGATGAAAAATTTATTAGCGAGAATGGCAACGTTCTCGAATCGTGTGCTTTTTTTCATGAGATGTTCATTCAAGCCTATGAAATACGATTATGAAGTATTTCAAAATAAATCTTAGAAAGTGTAAAAATAGGAATTAAAAATACTTTGCAACTACCAGCATTTGTATCGACCGGGTTCATACGAAAAAATTTGCAGGAGAGAATTAACTTATTTCCGCTCCGCTATGTCATGAACTTGGCACTTAATCAACCCTCGGTACTACAAAGGATGGTGGGCAGCCGAATGTGCTGAAGCAGTAAAAGCAAAGAGAACTGCAAAAAGAAANTGAATGAAAGGGCATTTCACAGTCAGCATTTTCATTAGTAAACAGTAGTACAAATTTGTTTTGTGTATAAAATGCATCTGTGTTAGAATCTATGTTTTGAAAATGCTTAAATGCTCCAGGTGTACAAGGGTTGAAAAAAAAGCAAATTTACGTTAACTTTACAGCAAACCTAATTGCTGCCAGTTCTCAAACTTTTGACATGATTAAGAAGATTAATCAACCCTCGTTACCACAAAAGATGGTGGAGAGCCGAATGTGCCGAAGCAGTAAAAGCAAAGAGAACTGCAAAGAGAAATTTTATAACTCAAACATCCCCTGCTAACTTAATTACCTTTAAACGCAGCCAAGCCAAAGTGAAGTATGCTGTAAAAATGGCCAAGAGAGCATCCTGGATAGATTTTTGTAACNAGTAAAGTTTGTTGTAAAAATGGCCAAGAGAGCATCCTGGATAGATTTTTATAACAACATAACTAGTGATACATCTATCTCTTTGATTTGAAAATGCATGAAGTCCCTACAAACCCCTGTTCTGCAAAAAATTTCAGCCATTTATTACTCATAATTCTATCATCACAGATCCAGTGGATAAAGCACACTCATTGGTTGACCAGTACAAGCATATCTTTTCATCTCCATCTCTGTATAGCTTTTCATCACTGCCTCTGTATACCTACAGGATATCAAAAAACTACACTTATCTCTTCCTTGGAAATTGAAACTAACTTCTCTTCCTTGGCACTACAATGTAAAGAAATAACCTGTAGCTGATTATCTGATTGATTTAAATGTTTCATTTGTATCAGAATGCAAATTCTAATGTGAATAGTTATCTTTACTGTTTTTTTACTTATTTCTTCAGAGTCACAAATTTTGTTGTTTTATACTAGCAATATGCTATATAAAACCTACCTTTTGTCTTATGGTTTACACAATTATTGTTGAGTGATACAGGAAACATTTGCAATGTTACTTCAATGAGTTAAATGTGCAAGTATGGGAGTGAAGACCAGTACCTCTGATATTTATTTAATTGTGGGCTTATGCTTGTATACTTTAAGAAAACAATAGTCTCAAGTTTGTGTTTGTTATGCAAATTGCTCATATTAAGAAGCATTTGGATGTTCTTTCAACAATGTTCTATGGTAAAATGTCCTAGAATATTTTATTTCTAGTGTAAAATAATGTAGCTTATGGAATTATCCCTGTTGAAATAATGCCATCTTATTTCCATCAGATTAAATTATCAAACTTCACTAAAATGGGTGCTGTTGGAGCCATTAAAAGTTATATTGAAACCATGATTCGGGACAGTGAACCTGGCTATAAAATTATGCTTATGGACAAAGAAACGGTAAGTATTCATTGTCAGAACGTTATTTTCATGTATGTAATATATAATGATGAATATAATTTGAGAAAATGTTATTCATAAGTGAAGAACTCCTCTTGATTGATTTCTTTATGCTTTTAAGTTTTAATTATAACAATTTTTTTCCCAGTGAGCACAATTTTTAATATTTCATGTTAAAAAATTTTAGTAAAAAGAATACTTATTATGTTAAGTTCATGGTGATGCTAATATTAACGTAAAGTCAAAAATGACATCTAAATCAGTTTTTACATTAACATTGTAATTGCAACTCATATTTCTTTGAACATATTAAATGAGTGTGCTGTGAACTATTGATTGCCAAATGTTGTATGACACCCCAATACTAGAATGCTAAAATTTAGATGTGTTAAATTCGATTTGCATCTAAAGATTCTTATTTTGAAGGAGAGTTTATTAATGATCAAGAAAAGTATAAATGATGTGCTGTGTTCAATGCTGTGCTGAGATCATCAATTGCCTTTAAAAATATAAGCTAATAATAATTAACAATCTGACCAGTTTATGCAAGCATATTATACACAGTGAAACGTCATTGCCCTCGTCCCTCAACTTGCCATCCTCAAAATCATAATTTTTTGGAAACTAATGCTCTGAACTCAAACATATTTTTACATCTCAGCTTTCAAAGTGCATTACCTGAAGAATTATACCTGAAAACCATCAAGGAAATTATTGTCCATTTCACATCCAAGCAAAAATATAGTGTTCAATATCTTTAGACACTATCCAATATCAGGTAATACAGTTGTCACGTTTATAGAAAAGGCATTAAATGAGATTTTGCAACATACTATGACAGGAGAAAAGCATAGAAATTGGTCAGATTTTGTAAATGAAAATGTAGAGTAGATAATGTTTTAATTGTTTATTGGTTTAATGAACTTCATGTTAATTGTCACTTATCAGTTAGATAGGAATTAAAAAAAACTATGAATTTTAAATAATAAAGAATTGGCATCAGCAGAAAAAATGAGATTCAGCATTAGTAAATTTATGGAATCAGAACATCGTTGCTTCTCTTAGTACTAATAATGCTTTTTTCTAATGAGATTGTAAAGATGCTATTGCCTGTTCTCCAATGCAGCAATGACCCATCATAGGTGATGGATTTGGTGTTGCCATAATATGTTTCAAATTAGCTATTTTTGAGAGTTAATTTTAGGCATGTGCAATTGTGCATGTTTGCTAGTCAATCAGGATGTAATTTTAGAAATCATTGGCAGAACGTTGACCTTGTGCTTACTTTTAATATGAACTGCTGATGTGTAACATTAAAAACTTTTGTCAATTTATGTCCTCATTTTTTTCAAAATTATTCTGTCACAGGGTTATGATTAGGACTTGAGTTACACCATGTTGATAACATATGTGAAACTTTTGCAGACTGGCATAGTGAGTCTTGTGATGGCCATGAGTGAGGTGATGAAGCAAGAGGTTTACATGTTCGAGCAAGTGGAGCAGATGAGCAGCGGTGAGAACATGAGCTACCTCAAGTGTGTTGTCTTTGTACGCCCTACTCCTCAGAACATCAATCTGCTCTGCCAAGAGCTTCAACAGCCCCGTTATGGTGCTTACTATATTTGTAAGTAGATAATTTCCATGAAGTTGTTTGAGTGGATTGGCCTGTTGTCCATCTCTTAGTAGTTTTTTTAAAGGCATGTATTGCTCAAGAACCCACTATATTTTGTCAAGAGTGTAGGATCCTATTATTTTGTATTAAATTTATCAGGTCTGGTGTTGCATTTTCCTCATTGATGAGCAGTTGTTATGGCAAACTTCAGTGTAGCTGTTCTCCAACTATTCTAAATTGCTAGAAGATTTATCATATCTTAATTTAGTTACAATTTAGTTACTTCTTTTCACATTCTGAAGCTGCACTCTGGAAATCTATGATGAGCAAATGGTTAGATGTTCCACTTCCTTGTCTTTGAATAAAAAATGATATTCAATACTTTCCAGATTTCAGCAACGTGGTCAGTAAGTCAAGTGTGAAGCAGCTTGCAGAATCAGATGAGCAGGAGCTTGTGAGGGAGGTGCAAGAAATCTATGCGGACTTCATGGCACTGGCACCCCATGTGTTCACGCTGAATATCCCTCAGCCTGTCACTGGTCAGTTTGACTTGAAGAACCTGCATTCAAGATTCTTAAGTAGTATCTATTCCAACAAACCATTGTAAAATTCAAGTATTATGCATGTTAGGTTATATGCAGACGATTTCAAACATTTTTCAATTGTGTAATCACAGTTTACTTGAAGTAGTGTTTGTAATGTGCATCAACAGAGGTCAAATAGGACTAGTAGTATGCATCAACTGGGGTAAGTAGAGAGAGGTAAAAGACCAAACAGCTGCAGTTTATTCACCAGACCAGTTCTCTTTAGGTAGCCCAGGCTGTGGTGATGGGGGTGTGGCTCCAACTTGTCTCAGACCATCACTCAGAAGAAAGTGTTTTTAGGTGAGGTTTTAAAATGGGTGACAGACACGTTTAGTGCACCTGTGCTGGTGAAAATTGTTTTATTGGAGAATTTTTCTGAAACCTGAAGTGAGTATACCACGAAATGCTACTTGATGAGGTTCCTTGAGCTATATTGTGTTAGTTGCTCTCTTTAAAAACAACTTGCATAAGCGGTAACTGCCCCGACTCTTTATTGTGTCATACGTGTAACATCTGAAGTGTGGTTGTCGTGTGATGATGGCAGGCATGCGGTGGGCCAGCGGGTGTCTGCAGCGAGCCATGCAGGGCCTCACTTCGCTCGTGTTCTCACTCTCCCTGCTACCAGATGTGCGGTGGGTCCATGTTTGTTTCAAGTGGGGTTGTTTGTGTATTATTTGTTTGTCTTCCTGCTACCAGGTGTGTGGCCGGTCTCATGTTTGTTTCCAGTGAACCTGGGTGACAAACAAATTCAGGTGTTTGTTTCAAGTGAAGCTGGTCATATATATATTAGTCTTCCTGCTGCCTGATGTGCGATGAGTCTTGCGTCTATTTCAAGTGCAAACAGTTGTACATTTCTTTCCAGTTATTAACGACAGTAAGGATTAGGGTAATTAGTCAAAATCGTTTTGTCATTTTGACTGTCTATTGTTTTTTCCAATTGGTGGAAATTATGTAATAGTAATGACTAAGCAGGATAATAATTAAATTTAATGTATTAAGAACAATCTAATGCTTATGCAGTTAAATAAATAATGTTCAATTAATATTTCACAACTTCTTTGCCTCAAGTGTTTTTGATGTAAAATTACTTGCATATGACACAGTTTAATGACTCGAATTCTGTTCTAATCGAGTTAATAAGTATAAAACACACGTGAACTTGGGTAGAGGTTTCGAAAACGATGACTAAATCTAAGCACAAGTCTCAGTTAGGTAAGAACAAAGAATCACTCAGGGATTTTGAGTAATAATTTTACTGCTCAGTGCTTATCAACGCCACACTGAAAGATCGAACAGTGAATTAAAAATCACAATGAGAAGTTTCAACGTGATATCTCCATTCAAGTTTAAGGTTGTAGTCTTACTGTCTGAAAACCTGATTTGCATCTTGTTTTATATGTAACTGGTGTCTGAATAAACGATTTTAGTTTATTCAACGGCAGGTACCAAGGCAACTCCGAGCTTGCCCGCCTGCTGGCTGACGAAATTCGCATGATGATCACCGTTGAGGGCTCCGTGGTGGCTAACTCTTCGGCAAACCTGAAGTACGGCGCGCCTGTGAACTCGTACAGCTCTGCCAGCGTCAGCGCCATACCGTCCAGCGTGCTCCTCATACTCGACAGGAGGGATGACCCCATCACCCCCTTACTGCATCAGTGGACTTATGAAGCAATGGTACGAGTAATGTGTTAATTAACCCTGGTGCTCCTCATACTCAACAAGCGGGATGACCCTATCACCCCCTTGCTGCATCAGTGGGCTTTAAGAGATGGTGCGAATGATTTGTTAACCGTGGTGTATGCCTTTCCCTAGTTTATGTATTTCCAAGTCCCCACCACACACCCAAAGATGTGAAAAACACAAGGGTTCAAATTTTTAAATTTCAATGATGTCCATCCGCTTGAGAACTCCAAAGCTTTCGCAACTCCCGAGTTTTGTAGCATTGTTTTTCTGAGTTTCTAAATTCTCATGCATGTCACTTTTGGCTATGCAATTTTTTTGGGGGAATGGAGAAACCTGTCAAATATATTGTGGCAATCTGTTTTAAGCATTGAAATGAGAGCGAGTAGAAGGAAATATCTCACGAGCTTTTACTCTGGGAAAGAGGAGTTGGGTCTAAATGTTCTCAGTGGTCGAGTAATTATGTAAGCTCATGATTTAAATGTTATAGTTGTGCGTAGTTCTCTTTCACCTCTATATGATAGTATTTCTTCTGTACATCAATACATATGGTGTATCATCAGAGGCAAATGAGCTGCTAGTATTATTTCCCACTTGAACATTTTGCTTGTGAGTTGTGAGGCTAAGGCATAAACTTCACAGGTCCATCAGCTGCTGGGGGTGAACGGTGGTCGCGTCAGCCTTGCGAATGTGCCCGGCATAGCTGAGGAGCTCAAGGAAGTGGTCATGACCCCAACTCAGGACGAATTTTATGCTAAGGTAAGCACTGAGTAGGTCGTCAGCAAATTTCCCATAATTGGAGCCAGAGCCGGCAAATTGCACTTGGAGCCTTGACCGGCCTATCATATTGCACTTGGAGCCTTGGCCGACCTATCATATTGCACTTGGAGCCTTGGCCGGCCTATCATATTGCACTTGGAGCCTTGGCCGGCCTATCATATTGCACTTGGAGCCTTGGCCGGCCTATCATATTGCACTTGGAGCCAGGGGCAGCCTATTACACTAGAAGCTAGAGCCTGGGATGGCCTATTTCTTTTAAAGCCTGGGCCCATCTATTTCACTTGGAGCCAGGAGCTTGGGGCAGTAAGCAATTAGTACAATTTTTGTCCCGAGTAAACAACAGTTGTGATAGGGCCCAAAGTAACAAAATCTTGACTTCGGAGCTGGGCGCAGAAAATTTTTCCCTGGCTCTGTATCCCTGCTTCCAATGTCCAAATCAGTCCAAACTTCGGTGCTCTGTGGCCGTATTTTGTTCTGTTGTGCTGGAATCCTTGACTAGGCAGAGTTTGCTGAGTGGGGCCCAAATGAATGCTGGGGATTTATTTTAGCTAAATAAATCGGGGTCTTTCTCACTAAGAGCATCAAGGGGATGCTTGGGAATACGCTTGTAAAATTTGCGCCTCCCAACGGCTTAAAATAAGTCAAAATTAGCCCGACAAGGTATCGAGGATAAATTAAGAGTGGGTGCTGCAAGTTCTGGGCATCTCTTCTCTTTTGCTTATGTTAGGACTACAGCATTCACAAAAATTTCACTTGCACTTCATTTACTTCTGCATAAAAGTTGATTGTGTGTGCAACTAGAGGAAAAAAATTGATGAAGAAATTCGAAAACTAATTTCCTTTTGTTGGAGTTAAAAATATTACGTTCGTTTTTCTAGGATTTTAATTTTGAACAAATGTCATGCCCTGTCTTTCTACTGAGTGATCCCCCTCAACCCTGTTGGGAGAAGCTTATGCTTAGAAAATACTAGGTTTGTAATGTGAATTTTTCATGCAGAGTATGTACCTGAACTATGGTGAGATCGGCAACACCATCAAGCAGCTCATGGAGGAGTACCAGGGCAAGTTGAGCAAGCAGCAAAAGGTCGAGAGCATCGCCGACATGAAGCATTTCGTGCAGAACTACCCGCAGTTCAAAGTGAGACCCTCTCTTGGGTTCCGCGAATCTGTCTTTGTTTGGCTGTTGTCATAAAGTGAAAGTAGTGGAGGAAGGCTTTTAATGTTCTCCAAGCCAAAACTTTCCTTTTCCCTGAAAATTGTCTGGTAGCACTTGAACTTTACGATTGAACACCTTGGAAGTGTAAACAAAAAAGCAAGTTATTTTTTGTTGCGATCTCGTATAGGTTTTTCATAGTGTTTCGACTCTATGAGAACCACTGTCATTCTTGATGGATATAAAAAATAATCCAGTCAGTCTTAACTTCTAATTATTGCTCCCCTCAAAACAAGGCTGAACAAGCACGCATGTGCGTAAAGTATGAATTTGCTGTTCAGTATTTACGTAACATTCCATTCTTTTAAAAAGTAAGTTTGTCCTTACAGGTTTAAATGAATGCTGGAGGCCCAGGACTGTGTTTGTCCGTGAAAGAATGTCTGATTCTTTCTGGGAAATTTTCATTCCATTTTGTGTTAGCTGTGCTCATGTCAAATTACCATTAACATCTGATTGGTCATGTTTTGTTTTTTCTATTCGGGATATTTAGTATAAAATAAAGAGTCAAAGGTCTAGCCATGAATGCAGCAAACGCTAATTTCTTCATTTCTGCGGGCTCTCTTTCGTTAGGATTCTTTTTTGTTTTCAACATAAGTTAACTATAATTATATACTTGATTATTTTGGTGAAACAATTATCTGTAGAGTAATTGCATAGTTATTATTTGTAAGTGTAGTCTAATCCATTTCGAAGTCGAGGCCCTGAAGAGCGCCAATGTGAATGGCAGTGCCCACGCCCTGGAGAGGCTGGGCCCACCTGAGGGATGTAGACTTCGTGTGATCTTGACTTTATTGTTTGTGCTGCTTCAGTTTCGAGGCTTTTTTACACCCGATTTTTTATGTAAATATAAAATTTAAGTGGGAATGTTAGCCGTGTGTGTTCCCCTTTCAAGCACCTATAGTCAGCTTTAGAATATTTCTAACTATATCAACTGTTGAGAATTGCGCATACTTATTCCTGTGCGTATTATATAATTCAAAACCCTGTATAATAGTGGAGAAAAGAAATGAGAACATATGTTCTTAATCGAGTCATTCAGTGGCGGTGGGATAACCGAGCGTTGGGCGCTAGTAGTTCACTTGCTGTCTGTGTCCTGAGAGCCGCTGGTGTTGTGCAGCAAATGTCGGGGACGGTGAGCAAGCACGTGACGGTGGTGGGGGAGCTGAGCAGGGTGGTGTCCGCGAGGCGGCTGCTGCAGGTGTCCGAATGTCAGCAGGAGCTCGTGTGTGGCACCGACCACTCGCCCAACCTGCAGGTCAGGGGCGGCCGATGTGATGCCATCTCACTTGTATTGAGGCATGATGTCGCGTCTTTCTTATGTCTGCAAGTGGCATATCTCTTTGATTGAGGCACGATGTCGCGTCTTTCTTATGTGTGTAAGTGGCATATCTCTTTGATTGAGGTATGATGTCGTGTCTCTCTTATGTCTGCAAGTGGCATATCTCTTTGATTGAAGCATGATGTCGTGTCGTTTCTTTTTATTGGAATGTGATATCATCTTTCCTGTATTGAGACGTGAAGTCATGTCTCATTTATGTCTCTAAATGTCATGTCGTTGAGGTATGGTGTCTTGTCTCTGTCATTGCTCTATTAAAGATAAATGCATTAAGTCATGTATCGCTTACGTCTCTGAATGTCGTGTTTCTTTTATTGAAGCGATTGGACGACGTGCCTTAGTTTCTTCCTGCAGTCGTGGACGCTTGCCATTAATTAAATATTAAATATCATTGATGCCGCTACGATTTATGTGATCGAGTGTTGAGCTTCGGAGTGTATTCACTTCAAAGATGTTGCAGTCTTGTTCATTTCAGGGAGAATAGGTCTCTTAAATTAAATTGTTTTTCACCTTTCGACGGAATTCTCACCACATTTTAAATTTTCCTGTTTATACAGATTGGCATTCGTTGAATTATTCATTGTTCTTAACACTCCTTTGGCTGATGTCTAGTATCAGGGTGTGGATTTGTTTTCTCATAATCTCAAGTAGTACACATTGTCAACATTATTACACATTGGCATGTTTCCTGGGTGTGGAAATAAGAAAAACCGCACGAAAGAAGATCCTCGTTCTTCCATCGACGCTCCCTCTCCATCCCCTATTAGAAATGTAGAATTGACCAACTTTGTATATGCTGTATCAGCATTTGCAGCCTTCAGGGTAAAAATTGTTTATCTAGTCTACAGCTGTGCAGCCCGCACTCCAGGCGTGCGTGCTGCCTTTAAAAGGTTTGATCCATCCATTTTTGTATTTTCAACCATTGATCACTGTTCAACAAATGAGACTCCTGCCAAGAGAATATGTGGTGAAGGACCGGGACTCAGCAGAAGCATGTTAGAATATCCAGAAGCCCTCCTGTATTCTTCAATTATTTCAATGGCGGACGTTAGCTTAATCCTCGAGTGATATATTTTGGGTCGTTCAGAGTTTATTTCCCGGAAAAAAAACTAAAGCGACAACGTTTGACACACGTATGAAAATAATTAAACGACAGCTTAAATACTCAAGGTATCATTACATGAGAAAAAAACTTCAGGCTGAGGAATTCTTTACACATCAAAAATCATAGTTTATTTTTCAATCCTCTGGATTCATGTTGAAAAACTTTTGACTGGCACTGGGTTGTAAGATCAAATTGGTTTCTGGAGTTGACGATGGCCAAGCTGACAGTGGCCGTGCGATGTGCAGCGCGTGCACGAGCTGGTGCGGGACCCTGGCATCAGCGCTGAGGACGCCGCCGTGCTGGTCATGCTCTACGCCATCAGGCACCAGACACACTCCAACAACGACACGAGGGGCCTCATCTCCGCCCTCAGGAGGCGCAATGTCAGGGA
>VOMN01003155.1:0-15185 GCA_014899125.1 Orchestia grillus
GTGTGAGTGTATATACGTGGCGTACCGGTTCGGATGAGTATACTAAGTCTAACTCTTAATCTGCTCTATTATGCCATCTGAACTTTGTTATTCTACTTCATGCGTACTCTCATAATTTACCCATTTCCCATGTACCGTCTGATCTGTGTATCGGAAGTTTTTAGTGAAAACTAAAGAAGTTAGGTAAGCACCTGGTAATCTGTTCCAATGTACCATGTGTTGGATTGAGTAGGATGTGTAGCTAGCTATCTATTGTGTTGCATTCCCGGCTATAATGGGAGATGTGACTGTACGCGACCCTGTGCAGTTACGCAAGACAACGGTACTTTTTTTAAATAATTTTGCCGATAATAACTTGGTAATCTAAGTCATTCGGTAATTATGTAGTTAAGTTATTAAATAATTAAGGTCAAGTTGATAAATTCAGAAAGTTATAAAGTTTGTGCTATTGAATAATCAAATGATTAGATTGCGTGTTGAGAGTTGCACACTACGATGACGAGCGCACAAAATTGACAGCAAATTGCTATGGTCAATATATATTCGTGCGCCTCAGGGCAGTCAGGAGCTTAACAACGCGTTGTCTCATGAACAGAGTCTCGCCCGTGGGCTACATTCAAGCGTCTCCTTAGCTCGTTTCTCCGCAAGCAAGGATATCACTCACATCAATAACTCAACTTGATGCCTGAAGCAGTCCGAATTTATTCCTTAGGATTATCAAAAAATTATTCAAGTGATCCTTGTATGATTTGTTATCGCTCGTTAAAGTTGAAGATCCAGAAATGAGTCGATTCTGTTTTATTTTGTAAAGGGGGCAACACCCGACCTAAAATCAAGCACTGGTGGCCCTAATGATGCGCCCTAATGACAAGTCATTGCAACTTAAATACTGGTCACTCCAACCCAAACAGCGCTAACCCTCCCAACTCGTAACAACAAAGCACATATTTGAGAAGTTTAAAGGTACACAGTGATAATTGGCATTTTAAGGAAGAATTGCAATAATACAACTGCATTTCTATAGCTTTTATGACTCATATCCTCATTGCGGGACCTATGTTTGCCCTTGGTAACCCAGGAACATCTGCTACAGGCGGACGGTGGAGTGCGTGAAGTTTAGACTCAAGGATAAAGTAAACTCGTATTCAACTCGTCACCATCAACCGTCATGTATTACTTTAATTTCTTATAATTTTAAAAACCCTACAAAAATTTGATTTGCTTTGTTGGTCGCATTACATGTAACATATAATTTTAATATATTACGAGATATACGTAAATAGTACAAGTGATATATCAATAGATACTACTGTGGCACCGGTATCATTCCTCCGAATTGAAATGATACATTTGTTCCCGTAAAAGACAGCAATTTTCATGGAAAGGAACATTTCATTGATTTTACGTGCACATGAACAGTGCTAATACTTCAAATTCACCCATCAGCGTTGAAAGTAGCTCGAAAAAAATTAAGTTTATTTTCCACTGACAAAATGAAATACATGAGAATCACGCTGGACTAACCTACAAAACAATCATAATTTTGACCCAAGTGCGTGACCAAGACGATTTTTTGTGACAAGTGCACAGAAAATATTCCCCTGACCACACTGGGGCAACGCAGCATCTCTCCGGGAAGGAATTGGTGCAAACCTAATCCAGAGTTTGTTGACAGTTTATCCCAGATGTTCTAAATAAATAAGACCATACGTATCGCTAAAATAAATTTGAATGTAAGGAAGTTTTAATCGCTCAAACAAAATTTAGGTATTATTAAAAATGATTTTAATGAGTTGGGCAAAAGAACATATTTCCAGTAGATTAGCTCTAAATATTCTTTTAAATTGAAAATTTCAGTGCACACAGGATACCAATAGAGCTTGTTACTTAAATTTCAGAAATTCATCGAGTAAAAATGAAAATATAAGCTATAAGGTGAGTCCAAATAGATAACAATCATCACCGAAACACAACTTTTTTCTGGACGTTTGAGCTGCTCATTACTTGAAAGGTTCTTTTAATTTGTGACTTAATCCAAGTGTAGAGGCTGCCTTTGTTTGTCCTGGCAACTACAGAAAAACGAACGGGGGCGTGTGTGGGGCACGGCCGGCTGGTTTGCAGGCCCACCAGCCTGTACAGGCCGTCCTTTATGCTGGGACACGATAGCGATGAGCCTCCGGCACCCTATGGAGAAAATAGTTGGTAAATGTTATTTTTTAGAATTTTTTAGATACGTACCTAAATAAATAAATAAATAAACAAAAATTAAGTGAGTGCAGTTACATAAAATAATATAGAAATAGGAAGCATAATTCCATGATACAAATCTTCGTTAATGCGTATGAGGTTTAAAATTTCATAGTTATATACCATACTACTGATAAACATAAAATTTCATCAGATTTCATGCTGAATTTCACAAAAGCGTGGATGCATTTTTCTTATTGACTATTTGAGCAAAAAAGTAGTTTTGATCTCACTGAATAGGTGATTGAGGGTGATGAAGGAATACCAAGAACGCAAATTTTCAACGGACGCATTGAATTTTAGCATCACCGGAAACAAGCTGATGTTGTTAAGATTTATTCACAAACTCACGGAGCAGTGAAACGAATCGGTGCGTATTACAAGACTTTTTAAACAAGAGCAGCAAAACTATTCTTTCGTTGTTTTTGTGAAACGTAAACTCCGTGAAATGGTTAAATTTCCTTTGCCTGACTCGGGTGTTACTCATAAATGTTACTCATTCTCATAGCTCGTAAACCTGCTGCCCGAACGTCCTTAAACTGACTTTATTCAAACCTGAACTTCAGTTCAATATACGTCATAAAAGTTCAGAATTTATTTCCCACAACCGAATAAACTTAACCCAACTAAATTACATGTAGACTCAGGCAGGAAATGTATACTTGTGTTTAGTCGTTCCAACAATCGAAGCACTTACTCTCAGTATAGGAAATTACCATATGTTCTAAATTTATTTCATCTCGATTTTTACCAAGCATGGGGTGCCAAACGATGACGATCCTGCGCAAACGAAAGTCCTGTGCAGTCTAGGATATTTTTTCTGTTTGATATCGTCGATAGGCTTGCTGTCGTTTAGAGCGTTTACGTTTGCAATTGAATCTGAAACCCAGGGATTGCGAAGCTTATTTGAAAAAGAGTTTTGATGCACGTCTTGAACATTCAGCGTCTCGGAGTCCATGCGAGGCTCCTGCTCTTCGTTTTGCTGTTGCGCTTGTTGCTGCAGCATATCTTGACACGCCGGACCAGGAATTAGAGGTGCTGGCAAACGTTTCAACAAGGCTTTTTCGTAGAGATTATCTGCACAGTAAATTCAAGAACATCAATAAATGTTTCGTAAAATACAGAAACTAAAGCTGCTCTTACTTAAGATCTTGCCTAAAAGAGAGCTTGGTAACTGTTTTTGAAACATAATGTCTCAAGTAAAAAGTAATAGATGATGTAAAATTAGGTAAAATCAATCAGGAGAAAAATGGGAAATTATTTAGATATTTTATTAGTGCAACAGAACCACTATAGACAAAATTTCCGAGCTAACATATCACAAACAACTAATCACCGAATGCACCTGAAACATTTGTAAGGTATCTGAGACCATTGCATGGTGCGTGGAACAGCACGAATTTGGAATACTTTTCCGATTTTCAGGAGCACAGTTCGTTTTGCTGGCAAATGACTCGCAAATTTCTACGACTAGTAGACCCATTTTAAAAACACCAATGCAGTTAAGAGCCAATCATTAGTTTTAATATACAAATGTTTTCCGCACGGGAGAACTAAACAGAAAATGCGCCGTGTCATGACCGTCTCTGATGAGCACAAGCAATACGACACCGTTCCGAGTTGCAAAACAGATCAAGCAGGACAAAACAGGGTCATGACTCTCTTGTTCCAAAGAATGGTTACCTCCAGCCATCGCCGCCCACCCTGTGACGAGGCAGCGTGAAGGATCGATGTCAGCGAACGATGACGCCAGGCAGATCGGCTGTGCGTGTGCACCAACGCGAATAGCATCCTAGGAAAATGTATAAACATAAGGATTTGCTGGTACAGTTTCTTGAAATTAATAATTTACGATACTTGAATGCTCATTTCGAAGAAAGTCGAACTGAAAGCGTCAGCAGAGTATATCATGTTAAGAAAAGTAATCTCTTCTAGTTTTCCAAAGCACATTCCCATTCAGTTTAGCCACTTCGTAATTAAATGCATCCTGCAATATATGAACTCGTTAAAGATT
The DNA here is from genome assembly GCA_014899125.1 of Orchestia grillus. Taxonomy (NCBI): domain Eukaryota; kingdom Metazoa; phylum Arthropoda; class Malacostraca; order Amphipoda; family Talitridae; genus Orchestia; species Orchestia grillus. Next base: position 4,262 of record VOMN01003155.1, read on the forward strand.
TATGAATGTCCTACTTACTATGTATTCTGCTCCTATAGTATTTGAGCTAGTATTTTTTTGTTTGAAACTTATTGACTCACAGGGTCAATAGATGCTCTAAACCCTATGATCACCTCAATCAAGATCTGCATCTTGCACGATTGACCTCACAGTCTGTTGCTCACCCTAAGCAGTATGATGGCGACGTCATAGTGTCCAGTGGCAGGGTCGTAGTCGGGGTGCACCACCACTCTGGCCACGGCAGCAGTCTGGTGGGGGAGTGGCTCTCCCTCAGCAGAAAGGTCCCATTCTCCCACTCGGACTTGCAGCAAGTTTACGTTCGTCCTGTGCGGAAGGGAATTAGGGTAAGAGGTCTTGAGAGCTGAGAGTCAATAATCATTGTCTCAGATCTCTCTGTACATCCTCACATTCTGATGCAATGTTTTCCACCATCAAGGCAGTCGTCGTTCGTCGAAAATCTCAGAATAATCGATATGTGACGTCTGGCTGAAAACTCAACATAGATGTCAACTTCTCCTACGTTCGCATAAATGCCAAGTTCACATAGACTTGCCTGCGTTGAGGAGGGAAATAGTCAACGATGATGATTTCAATCTTTAAGATCCTATAAAATTCGGGATAAATTCTGATAGATTTTATTGAAGCAAATTCATGCTCGTCAGATGACAAGCATTATCTATGTATATTTAAATGCATGTATATGTATATATATATACGTACATATGTACAGTGGGGAGACACGTAATTGCACGTATGACATTTCATTCTTATTTTCAATACTTAAAACTAATGTTAGAAAATGAGAACGAATGGAAACAAATTCTTCATGAAGCATTTCCGTAGCATTAACCAGTTAGCTCTTGGACTACCGAACGTTGTTGTACAACGTTTAACTGAACGTGTATTCATTTGTTGTTTTTACGAACATTTGCTCATATTTGTTTCTATTTTATCGCCTATTCATATTTATCATGTAACAAAATTGAGGTAACTCTCAAGAATGTTGTGATTTAAGGCATAAATTTTCGTTAAACAACTGTACCGATTTATGAAATCGTTTCTGAGACAACAGTGAACATAAGATTATCCGCTATAGTAGCGCGCTTCCATAGCCCTGTGCCAGGATACCTTATGGTGAGAATAAAGTTTTGCTTCCTTTGCCAAAGCCTCCACGACGTTGCCGTACATCTCATCAACAGGCCGTTAAAAACTAAACAAAAACAAACGTAAGAGTAACTTCAATCTGACCCGACAGTAGTATTTATTAACATGTCCCAGCGCTTTCGCACGTGTTATTAAACAACAAATGAGAGCAATTTGAGGCAATGCTCCTCACCTGGACACAGCCCCCGCAGAGGTTAGGACCACCTGAGGGTGCACCAGACTCCCGCTGCCCCGCACCTTGGCTACCAACTCCCCTGCCTGCCACACGTCCTGCAGCACCACCGCCATCCATGGGTACTCCCCGAACTGGCTTACGTGACCGCCGAAGTGGGTATCGAACGCCTGCCAGGTGTACGAGACAAAAATGCAAAATCAACCTATGCATATTATGTATCATTCACAAATTTTACAAGTGAAGAAAGAGGTTAACCAAAATTTGATTACACATTCAACGATATAGTCGCACATGGACGTTCAGATTAAAACAAAACGCATGCAAAATATTGATCGAAGTGACCAATAGAATTACTGTCTCAATGAGCCAATGCAAAGTTACTTGACCCAAAATCATAAAGAAATAATTATTCAACTATTATTCTTACAAGGTAATATTTGATGAGAAGGTGACAGAATAATATTAAAATATATGCTCAAACTAAAGGTTGACGACACTTTCACATATGTGAGTTATAATATTAACGTTAACAAGAGGTGAAATAAATAGCAGAATATAAGTAGGTGGTACATAATAAGAAATCTTTAAGCTACAACACAACATATATTACATAAAATCAAATATAATTTGAAGTTTTACTTCATCCTGTGTACGAAATAAATACAATTTATGGTATATAAAAATTTATTTCAAATAGTTAATACTGAAATACCTGCATATTCAAACTCACTTCTATCAGTTGTAATAAATGCAACATTTTGAAACAATGTAAATATTTATTGACCACAAGTAATTCATATTGATGCTGCAATCGAATAAGATATGACAAATAATGAATTCCATTCAGGAGCAACACCACTTGTGGGCCCCAATAAGCTACTAGGTTTCAAGGGCAAACAACGTAAAGAAAGTGGCTATTCCTAATTTAGGGTACAATGGTTTGGAAAAAACTTGAGCCCATGCATTGCTAGATAAATAACTATAACTGAATACGTAACTGAAAAGTAAGCGCTAAGCTAAATATATTATTTTATAGTTTAGCAGTTTTTATCTTCTTTTCTGAGTAATGTTCTACTTCAACACTCTGACGCTAACTAGCTAACTTCACATTAACTGTAGGAAGTGCAACTCACCCCTCCTGATCCAAAATGTTCGTAGCCCTGACAAGGCTCGTCCGAGTCCTCTGCAGAGCTGAAGCTTTTTTGCAGACCGAATGAGTGACCTCGAGACCTGTATTGCACGACGGACGAATACGAGCCCGACACAACTGGACCGTCGTTCAACAAAGGCCGGAACGTCCTTGGAGGAACAAGCAGGACTTTCTCCAGCAGGTCTGGATCATCATCGTTCGCATAGTGCTGGAAGGATCTGAAAACAGCTTTTTTGGTTTTGTTGTAAAGAGCTCCTGGATATTCAGCAAGTCTTCTGACAGTTTGTTTTTCATTCTTTAAAATATCATCTTCAGTTGTCGAGTCTACGGCCTCAATTGCGTGGTCTGCCTTATGGTTTTGAAGATGTTGGCTTTCATTACCGGTCCCCGCAGGTACGACGAAAGGTTCGACAGTTTTTGTTGTTCCGTGGTTAGGATTTTCAGTTTCTACAGTTTTTGATTCTTCTTCGGCGGTTAATTCTATCAACCCTTCTCGCACTTGCGATTCGTTGGTAGAATTATTTGTAGAATTCGAAGATATGAGTGCGCTAAAATCGTTCTGAGGTTCTGAAGAAGCACGTAAGCTTCCTGCGGATTCAAATTGTTTTTTCGTTTCACTACCAGGAGTTGTTAAGAAAAAGTCAGACGTTGTTGGACCAAAAGAATTCAAGGAAATTCCCAGTGTAGACATTCTAAGCTCCCCTTGAAGGATTTGTGCAGGAGTCATTGTTAAACTTTGGACTAAGCTATCTTTAGATGACGAGTCCCTTCCAGGAATTAGAGACTGTATGGATTCTGTGTTCGAGGATACGCTGCTCTGCTTATTCAGTTTTGGAAGTCCCTCAAAATTCGACGATAAATGTAATGAAAAATTTGAGTTCGCTTTCGTAGACGAATTTTCAAAGGTGACGTCATGAGATTGAAGAGAATTGATTGCAGTCACTTGCGAGCTATTCTTCAGGATTTTCGACGACGTAGGCCGAAAAACTTTATCTGTGGCTAAGATTTGAGACTTGGCTAGGGGTTTATTGGAACTATCCCTAGACTGTGATTCTGTTTCACCATGTGTTTCTACGTCTGTGGCGTTCCCACTGCGGAATTTCGTAATGAAGGAACGGATCCATGCACCAGCATCTTGGACAAACGAAGAGTAGAAGTCTGGCAGACCTCTGACGTTGCATTGCACACCTCCTGTGAGGGCTCCAACCAGCTGATACTGACTCTTGCGGGACAAGCTGGGACAAACTAGAGGAGCTCCTTCATCGCCCTGAAATTCATAGGGATGTATTTGTTAAAGCCCAACATTAGAAACATTGCATTCGTACGTAACACATCCTGATAACTCATCATCGAAGCTCGAACCTTATCGCGCCTCAATCGCGTTTGTGCATTGATGAGGCATGTATAGTACGCCAATTTATGCACCAACCTTTTGCCTCTTAAGGCCAGCCTCAGGACCAAACTGCTCAGTTCTTTTCCTTCAGGATAAAATGTAACAGTTTGGTTTAATTTAACTGCTCTGGTAAGAAGCTGAATTAAGCAGTAGCATTTGCGATACCGTTTTCAAGGATTTGAATACCAATCAATACCACTTTTCAGTTACTCCCCAATTAGTTTACGCAAAGTGACATTTATGTTGAATTTTATGTACTAAATTGTATGCAAGTAAGTGAAAACTTTCTTTTCATAGCGTCTTTCATTTACTGATCAATCAAGGTTAGAGTTTAATTCATCAAATATCGCATGAGGGCATTTTATGGTGGCGTCGGAATTCATATCTGCGCCCAACAACCTGGCTAGGTAACGTCAAATTTTTATGCTGAAAATGAACAATCATTTGCATCAGCGGAAAAGGACACATGTTAGGACAATGCCACATATATTTTGGGGTATTAAAAGCCTTTCCTTAAAATTTCTTTCTCTATTGCACCCAAGATTCAAAAGGTAAACGGTTAAGAATTACAAATGGTTTGCAGTTTATGCACTCGGGACCTACAAGTGTTAAAATGCTTCAAATTATTTATAGTTCTAAAATCAAAGTATCTTTTTGGTATGAAAACTCAGGTATGAATGTGAAGATAAAAATGAAAATATAATTTAAAAAATACCCGATTCTAAATGTAAAGTAGTATCCAGATAATCTATCGTTGTAATCAAATTGAAATTATGAATGCCTGACAACAGATTGTTTCAGTTCATTAAAATACAATTCTCATCCTTAGAAGAATGCTTCTGAAATTGTATTCACTGAGCTGTATGTGTGAGGATTTAAAGAGAAAAGTTGATAATTTCAATGGTACGGGTACAATTCTACGATCATTGATTTTGTACTCGCTGTACGATACATAAGAACGCGAGCAGGCCCGTGCAAATTAGTACTCCCAGCACTCGTTCCATTAGAGAATCTTCCCCATGACGACGTGGCCACTCACCGAGCAGACGCCAGGGCTCCCCAAGCCCCCCGCGCAGAGTTGAGTCTCGTGCAGGTCAAATCCAAGGAGAGATGCGAGACGCTCCTCGCACGTGTTGTTATTCTGGACAGGAGCGTGCACTCGCTTCATGATGTGAGCGTGTTGCGCTGACCCTGGGTTGCGAAAATCAAATACAAACTTATGTTAAAGGATAACACAATCACGCCTCGAAACCCTTTTATTACGGGTGTTGAAGAAACAGTTATTATGGTTATCAAAGCTCAAACTACTCAAATCGCACTAGGGTAAGGTAACCCGAAGCGAAATGTTACACGAGGCCATTGTGATAGTGCTCCGTTTAGTTCCCAAATAATGATTTTGATCCTACTTTTTACATCTCTGCGCACCCATTGAACTAATTTAGCTCGTGAACTACTTTCGTGGTCAGAGAAGCTAAGAGTAGGATCTAAATCATTAACGAAAAATGAAACGGTGTACTATGTGCCCGGCATAACTTTTTACCCCGGCTTACCCTGCTGGAGTCAAAGTCCTTCATACAGTACGTTGTACTCGAATTCAAAAGGAGCGCTCTTTGAAAAATATAATTTAGTCACACATTTACGGGGGAGCCGTGGTCATATAAAAAATAAGCGTTTTACTGGGAATCAATTGTAAGTATTACTGAAACATAAAACATAGTCAAAAACATTCTCTAAAAGTAAATATGAAGTGGGATACAGCAGTTTAGTTCCTCAAGTAAATTAACGAAGATAACCTTGATTGTTTGGTCATAAGATGGCTAAAGTTCAAAAATTCTATTACCATTTAATACTGTACAAGTTCCGTCAGAAATATTCCAGGATTCGTGTATATAACAAATTATTTGTTTCAAATCCAAACTAAAAGTTTTACTTTTCAAAGCAATCACCCTGGAGTATATAACAACAATCTCCGCACTCTGCAACTATTAAAAATTTTCCATACTCTTTAATATCATATATTTTTCCCCTGTATCAAATTTCCAAGCAATGAGCACCACAAAGCTGAGAACAAACTTGCAGTCAGGTTGGGGCCAGCTTCGTCAAAAGCAATGGGACGAGCCAGTTCGACCGATCGCAAAAACTTTTATTCATTCCAACACGTTTTACCGTTGGGTTTTAAATGCCTTACAACTACTGGTGTGGTGGGGGATGTGAGGAATGTGTGGTTTAAACTTCCTTTTCCAAGGGAAGTACTCCGTGGTCACGTGAAAAGCCCCATTGAGCCGAGGCTCGAAACCTAGCCCTTTTTCCTCCGAGGCCATCACGCTCACCACAAGATAATGGAGCCCCATGGAGCAAATGAGGACATGGATCGGAATAACGTTTAGAAGATTATTATCAGTGAACATTCGAACGTGTGGAACGTCATCTAGGGAACCCGTCTTCAAAAGTACCTAGTATGCATAAAAAAAATTGCATATACAAGGAGAAAATGGGCTGGAAAATTTATTCGAAACAATACGAATATTAATCGGTGTTTTTCCAGGCCTTGTCACCCAAATCTAAAGACGGCTCACAAGAAAGAAGCGAACCTTCGTTTCCACTGAGAAAAAACTTGCAGTAAACAATTTTGATTTTTTACGGCTTCTTCATCCGAAATGGACATGTACTTGGTGTGATTATTATGTACTTAAATTCCTATGTATAAATATCCACTCGTTCATTCGTCACAAACCTCTCAAGTATCTCGCACCTTCAAGATTTCCCCTATACTTTTTTTCAAGAGCTGGCTAGAGCTAATTGAGAGCCAAGCAAACATACATCCTTACCAAATGTGCTGCAGTTCGACAACTGTTGATGGGATCCCACGTTTGTAGCGTCATGCTGTCGTCTCATACAAGTCACTGGGAATTTGATGAAGTCTAGCACTCGTCATTATTTAAGAATCTACGCTGGTGATACTCAACAGAACATTATATATATACCTCAGAATTGAAATTTACTAGCTGAACTAGAATTCGATTTGCAAAGTCGAAGTGTGTTCGTGAAGAAATTAGATTCTGGTGAAAACATTCTTAGTTCAAAAGAATTCATGAGACTGTAGAGTAGTACAATAGAGTCATGTTCATAATATCTTTGCTAAGTACAGTTCTTGACTTTTTAAATTCAAGTTAAGTAAACGTCTAGTGTATTTATGATTGTAAACCAAGCACGTCAAGAGTAGGTATGAGTGCTTCTTTTTCTCTCGACTGAGGCCCAGTGGTGCTCTGTGTGACCTGAGCTCCGTCAGAAGTGCCTGGGCCGCTGTCAGCTGCGGCGCCTCGCGTAACGCGCACTTATGTGGAAGAAAGGAAATGTTCGCGAAGAAAACATTCCTTTCATTTCTTTTCTGACCCTCTTACTTTCATTTTTACCAGGGCTAGCAGGGATCGGAGAATTTTCAACAGCAGCTGAGGGATGTTTCTGGCAGACTGAGTGCTTTAACACTGTAGTATCGGTTGAAGTGAAATGAAAAATACCCAAATCGTAAATATTGTCGTGCGTTATCCTCCGAAGCCTTGCATGTTTCTCATAGTACTTACAGGTAGGTATTATTTTCAGGCTTGAACTTTTCGGTATTATTCCCATGTAAAATAATTTTTATGAAGACATCGTCGAGAATGATATGATGAAATGGGAAATTTGTTTACCTTCTTCCAGAGTACCCCATCCGTTGACGATGCATCGGGATCTGTCCACGTCTGACAACGACTTGGCCAAGCAGATCGTTTGTACGACAGGGGATAACTTCACAGGCTCCTGCGAACAAGAATTATCGTTAAATCCGTAAATATGAGACAGTTCGAGCTTCCCACGTACAGCATATGCATGAGACACACGTTAGGGGATTTATTACATTCGACGCAGTGGGTTGTCTTTCCCTATAAGTTCATAAACTGCGTGTTATCATTATTCACGAGCGTCTTCAGTATTAGCATTCATTTCATCACACCTGCAAGATGAGGATTGCTGCGTCGTGTCCAAATCCCAAACTTGAGTCAAAGTCGGGATGGAAGACTATATCTTTGAGAGCCATTTCACGACGTTGTCTGCTGAAAATCTCTAAATGTTCAAGGCTGTAAAGCGAGGTCCCATGCAAATGCCTTTGATGCTGTCGATGAAAGCTTATTGCTTGCGAAGGAAATTGATTACGACGCATTTGAAAGGGATTTGAAAAACTTCTTCCGGGTAGACCTGATTGATCTCGACTATTAAAGGTTTGTTGATTTAAAAACTGGGGATTAGGTGGTGTTTGTCGACGATATCTTGCATGAAGTGGACGACCAGTCAAGTCCGTGTTTAAAAGACGTTGAAATTGATAAGGCTGGTTCCGCTTTATACGTCTGTTGGGAAAACCATGAGAGGCTCCTGGTCTTCTGAAATGAGGTGATTGACTTGAAAAACGTTCTTCGAATTTAGGAGACTGAGACAGCATTTGCCGTTGTTGCGACTTGAGATGCTCAAACTGCTGCTGAGCGTTTCTGTCCCACTCTCCGGTGACAGCCAACAGGGTCTCAGGGTTGTGTCTGAAAGGGCCAGTATTCCATAACTCAAACTGTGAATGAGAAATAAGTGTCATGCATAATGTTGAATTTCATTACCCTCTTCACTAGTTCCCCTTATATCGTTTCATTTTTAGCGAGGGGAAGGATGACCCTTAGTTTTCATAGAATTTGGAAAATGGTATATTTAACGTAGAAGTCATACCAAATTGCTGTTTTTATTTCCTATATGTATCTAAATTTGTCAGGTTGAACAATATTATACTTCACTGCATGTTAAATTTTCGGACCTAAACGGCTCGAACTAAAAAACCGGATCGACTGTCAAGACTGCTCAGATGCTGAGAGGAGCAAGCATCTCTCCTCACACCCTTGTCTAGCGCTGCAGCACCCGCTACGTCGCCAAGCATTCTTCCTGCTGTGTCATAATGGATGAAGTTACTCATCGTACATTTCTACAATTGTTTTTAAATTCTGTGAATAGAAATCCTTAGTAGAGTGACAAATCCTAATCCTTATTTTGATACTTTGGTATCACAAATATCAGTTTACAAGCCGCTTTTTTCATGTGTGTGTTAATAATTCATTTCATCCCATGTATATCCATTGTAGCATTATAGGTGTCCGTCGACTTAAAATACTACATTAATTGATTTCATGAAGTGTTGATTCAACTTGCAGTTGACATGCAAATTACAAAATATTATTTGAATTTCGTTTTCTGGGTTATTAGGGTGAATCAATATAATACACACCAATTTGCCGGACATGATTAAATTAATGCTTTACATTTTCAGGTAAACTATGTTTTATGTTTTCATGTATCACATTTCGTAATCCTCTGAGTTTAAATTTAACTAACATCGTAGTAGTCAGCGAAAGATAAGTAGTCGACTCAGATTTGAATGCACTCGTATCTACTGCCCTCTTGCAGTCAATCTACTCTGTTCTTACCGTCACGTTTGAATTCCCAAACAGTACCCTCGCCTGGACACGATCCAGATGTTAGCGAGCACGAGCCTCTTATCTCATTACATTCAGATGTTCTCACCCCAACACGGCACTAGCTGTGGTGGCCACCAGCTGGGGGTGAACCAGCGCCCCAGCCCCAGCCACAAAGCAGCGGCCCTCGACGCACTCCTCCAGCAGGACCACCCAAGGATGCTCTCCGTACTGGCTCTGTCCCAGCTGCAGCGGTGCTAGGTTTGGCATCTGGACGGACATAAAGAGTGAATAAGCTAAAATTTAAAACTTAGGCAGGGAGGACGGGCTAACTTGATGGTTTACCCTCTCAAACTGTCATTGTTTCAGACGATCAGAGATAGACCGATACTGACGCAAGAGCTTGCGCAGAAGAAGATGCTTCTCAATTCTTTTTTATTTGATAGTACTGCAATTTAACAGCTAAATCTTCAATTTTGTACAGCCTAGCGCATTTTCTTAGTCGCTATGAGAGTAATCGAGTTGACGAATCATTTTTGACTCCTTCCAGCGTTTCTGCAAACGCTCAGTCATATGGCTTGAGTGCCAGTTTTCGAACTTTACTTTCGCCTGCCTGTATGGCTAACTTGGTTTTAGAATGCAGAAAATCCTAATTTTGCTTCAACAGCGCATCCATTAAGTTTTCAAGGCTTACCGTGAGGTGGGCCGCCGAGTATCCTGCGCACTCGTTCAGGCCGAAGATTGCGGCATGTCCGCTTGCCGAAGAACTAGGCATGGCATTCTGTTCGTTGTCTGGGGTTGCTTCCGTATCCAATATCGATTTGGCTTCTTCGATAGTCGTAGTTTTAAGACTCTTTCCAGAAATGTTTTTTTCAGTTTCCTTGTCATGCACAACTGCTGAATTTGCTCCTAATTTTTCAATATCACGAGTTTTATCGTCGCTTTTCCGTGATTGTTCGAGAACGTTTACACCGTGTTCTCTGTTAGACGAGAAATAATTCTGCACTGATTTAAATATCGAGTCGTGAGTAGAGTTCAGTAACGATATAATTTTATGAAGAGGTTGAGAGGGCGAGCACCGATTGCCCTCCGGATGAACGCCGACGACTCTGTACTGACCGTCTGCAAAGCTGGGGCACACGACGGCTGCTCCAGAGCTCTCCTGATGAAAAAGTACAAAAAAAATAGTTTTCACAGCACATATGAACTTCTGGTTGTGAAGCGAGGTGAAAGTTGGAGTAGAGTAAAGTTGACACTTCCTCACAAAATTGAACCTCAGGTATCTTTTAAAAGTGCATCGAAATATACTTTTTAGAAGTGTACCCTCGTACATCTTATGAAAATGCTAAAATATTTTGCTTGAAACCTACTAGTATTCTACAACTGAACGATTTTTTATTCTTCTCTACGGTAGACGAGAAACTTCGAGAAGGAATTATTTTAAAGTGGTAGTCCTCGATAGTCTCCTCTACGACTGTTGCTGCACTGAGAGATTCCCTACATTGTGAAAGGTAAGCTAGCTGCTGGAGGTGACGCTGATCAAATTAGGAGATCATGAC
>VOMN01003167.1:0-10482 GCA_014899125.1 Orchestia grillus
GAAGCGCTAGTAACCTTTCTATTACTACTACTACTACTAGGCATGTAGTGAGAGAAATTGATTTTCAAATAAACATTGAAAGAGTTTTCTTACTACTGCTGTTGACGAGTATTCACAATGAATCTGTCTTGTTTGCAATATATTTCGGGACCGTGTCTTTTTTTTAATGATAGCGTGGCAGGATTTACGAATCTAAACGTTCAATGTGTGGGGAAAATTTAAGAAGGAAAGCTATCAAGGCTTGATGCATTTGGGGGTGATATTAGCATAATGTATAATTGGTTAAATACCTAATGATAGGAACTTGTGAAATAAGGGGTACATTATCTTCCTTCTTGTGGCATCATAACTTCAGGTATAGATAGGCTTTCGGGACTTTTATCTTTCGTGCCTTCTCGACTTCTTCCAATTTCCACACCTTCTTCGCTATCTCGCCTCAGCATTTTCTTCCTCTTCATTCTTAACTCACTGTTCCTATGCTCAGGGGATCCACACTTATTGGTCCCATCTCTTCGCTCTCTTTAGACCACATTACGTGTGGATTGGGGAATTTAACCAGGACTTCAATAATAATTGATAGCCTCGACACTTGTATTCTGAACAAATTATTTCTGCTCACTCGAATATTTCACTTGGAAATTTTAATGCCGATATTGTAAAATTGTCTTTGATATTATTTCGATGAAGAAATCCTTAATTTTTCTATTAATCGTGAGTGTGATTAGGCGGAAGGTCGAATTTTAACTTCGAAAGTACTAGCTATATAACATGTGTGTCCTTATAGACGGAAACCACAATTGGTAACTATTTTTATTTGATTCTTTTAATTTGATGTCATTGAAAACTATAACCATTATCGCATTTACCGCATCATCTTTTACTTCTACAGCCTCTACGTAGGTGTGACCTTTGGAGCTAATGGTAGCAAGGTTTAGACGTGCCGCCATTCTACCATGTCTGCCCCAGACCTCCAGTTCATGATGGAGAACTTGTCGGACATGCGGGTGCGGGAGAAGCTGCTCAGGCTCTGTCAGTACATGGCCATCGGAGCTTCCGCTTACGTGGCTCCTCATCATCAGTGAGTGCCTCACAACCTCAAATGTGTGAAGTGTGTCCCGTAACCTCGGACGAAGTTTCTACTTGTAAATGTCTGTACATATTTTCAAGTGTGCTGCGATTCATATACGTATAACGTAGAATTGAATATGACAATACAGGAACGAGCAAATTGTAGGTGTCTACTCGAGTCCCGTGCTGGCAAGGCACCAACCCATGCAGACTTGATATAGAAGGGGCAGTACAAGTTACCGTGTAGAACAGATAGTATGAGAGGATTGTTTTACGTCCTCGAAAGTCTTGAAATGTCCTGGTAAAAAATTTTTTGTTCTTGAATTTTGAAATGGTCTTGAATTGTGTAGTGTCATTAGATTTTTGGAAATTAAACAAGGCGAGTTATTAAAAACGAACAAGAGACAAAGACAATTGTAGGCAAAGATTCCAAGCGAACAGTAACAAAGTTTGAAGGTCTACTGTCCGAATTAAGTGAAAGAAAATTTGCCAGTGAGACTTGCTGTGATTTTGTAAAATATTATGAGGCCTTAATCCCTATCATTTGGGCGGAGCACAGTAATTCAAACATCACGATTGCCTGCAAAGCCTTCATTAAATAGGTTCCTTCAAACCTTTATTGGGTGACTTCACTCAGATTTAAGAGGTGATGAAAATGATGTTAATCCTCTCGCTCAGACAAGCGTCAGTAGAAAAAGGATATAAAGTTAATTTCCTTCCAACTTGACAGAGAAAACTCCAATTTATCGAGTCGAAGCTGCCGAATTATCAAAAGAAATTCAAGGAGCTAATTCAATGGATGTACTGCAAGACTAAGTTGAAGGAGATTTAGCAGCGTCAACATACCTTTAATTAGGGTGTTTGTAATGTTTTGTTTGTGGTATTAAATAATGATTAGCGCTAATGGACGTGTTATTTTAAATTTATTCTTTTACTAAACTTATGTGCTGCCATTCGTATTGGTTTAACTGAGCTAGATGTATGTATATAGATATTAATATGTGATAATATAGTGTGTAACCTGAAAATGGCCGTGCCCAATTCAATCAATCATGGACACTGAACTTTTTACTTTTTAAAGTGGTAATTTTTCTTATTATAGCTATATATTTCCTTTATACTACCCATGGTTGAAAAGGTGGAATTCACCTTTTTGTCTTGAATTCAAAAGAATAGAACGTAATATTTTGTTTCACAAATAATAGCCCTGTAGTACATGTAGGGACTCAATTATTTAATATATTGTATTATCGCAAACGGATCACGCATTATCAATCGTCTGGTCGGGGCCTTGCAAAAAATGTAGAAATTCGTACTGATCTGAATTGGTAATTTTCTTAATTTACATACCTAAATACCTCGCTACCTAGATCTGCTTCTAAACTTTATCTATTATGAGTCAATAAGGATTAATAAAAAGTTATATTGACATGTATGTTATTGTTTAATAGAATTGATTTACTCTAATTCTGTGTCCGTGATATTTCAATATTTGTCCTTGAAATATCCTTGTATCTTATTTCCAATTTTGTGTGGCAACCATGTATTACCACCAACTGTGTTCTGTGACCATTATGTTCTACATTCTGTAACCAAACCAATTTCACAGTAAGTATAAGTAGAATGGTGAAGTTACAACCGAAGAATCAAAATTGTTTTTAAAGCTTTCAAATATTTATTGTTTCAGCATTGGTAAATCGAACTTTGTGTTCAGTGCTTTGAGTGATGAATGGGAGCTCTGAACAAGTCGCGAAGACGATAAGTAGTCTCGTGAGCTGTGGTCCTCTTTCGAGGGGGAGGTATTCTTCTTCTTCTTGCTTGCCTGAAAAAATGACGCTTTTCTCCACACGTTCATAATAGATGTTTTTCATGTCTTTTTTTTGCGTTTAGTTTAGTGGGCTTCATGAAGTTCTTTTTTATATCGCGCCTTAATTTCTTTATACCTACCTATGGTTGAACTTTATTTAAGTTAAATCAAACATTATGTGACATGACAACTTCAAAACGTGTCTCTTGTGTGCCACAGAGCCCGTCTTGAGAAGATAAGCAGCGACATCAGCTTGGCGAGGCTGGTTTTCAGGTCATTCGATGAGCTGCCCAAACTGCGCACTGCCATTGCTACTTGCAACAACAGGCGTCACCAAGTAGGTACTTGAATGTAATGGTCAATCTCTATGCGTATTTTGCCAAAAGCTTGTTTACTCTTGCTTGTGATTTATTTCAGTAACGTCTGTTGCACAAACGTGCGGGTTTTCGCTGTTTGATCTACCCACTTTTATCAAACACTAATTTTGTCCATTGCGATTAAATTTCAAATCTACACAGTCATCAAATCCATTGGTTTTGCACACGTGAACTCGTTAAAAAAAAAAAGTGAACTCGTCCAAGAATGAACTTAATTGATTAGTTTTTTATTTAAACGTCGTATTTTATTGGGCATTTAACAAATAGAATCATTTCATTTATATGTAGGACATTTAACATGTGTATGTGTGTATGCTTTGTACTGTACGTTGTGCAGTGTACGTTATTACTTCACGGTGTTTTAGTATGAGCTTTTTGATAATGTATATATTCATCAAAATAAGAACTAATTTGTTTGTGTAACGAACCCTAAAGCAGAGCAGAAAATTTACAGTTATCATCTTTGTGTCAGTTATGTTGCATTGTTGCATGCACATTGATAGCCTCCTTTTAGGTTTAAATTCTGTTTACTGGTGATAAAAAGAGAACATCTAGAATTACATTTTTGCAGCCAAAGGAGTTTTTAACTGCTGACTATCATATTCTTTCAAAAGTTCCACAAATTTCTTTTGAAAGTTTTGGCAGTAGTCGCCGTTCCTTCCTATCGCTCAAAATTACAATTTAAAATGAGCATTAATACCGTTTCGATGATGTAAGCGCCTAACACATCATCATCAGCCTTGTTGTCGATTCTAGTCATGTGGAGCCTCGTCGCATAGTTATTTCACCCTTGAGAAGCAAGTTTTCTCAGCAGAGTAATAAAATTATCAACTTCCCAGTTTCCATGCTGAGGGAAATTTCAGAATCCCAAAATGTAGGTCAGATTTTTGAATGTCCTTAAATATCAATCCTTTAGTTTTCCGTCATGTTAAAGATTCTCGCTGTTTTCATAAATAATGAAGCAAGTGTTATGTCTGTGACAAACATGGCAGAGCTGATATTCATAAGAGGTTTCCTTGGTTGATAAATGGAGTCATTTTGCACAGTGTAGAGGAGGTACGGACTCGCTCATGTGGCTCACAAGCGTGCTGGGCAACGTCTGCGACTTCCTTTACTGTTCTTCGGAGAAAATTCCTTGGCTGTGGCCAACACATCCAAAGGCCTCTTATTTCAAGACTCTTGCAACGAAGCTCTGGGTTATGTCCTTGTTTTGCACAATTTTAAGGTATGCTGTAGTGATGGGAACGCAGATATTTCTACTTTCGCTGTTGCTCTTGTTCCTTCCTCGCAAAGATATAAAGAAGTGCTTAGGTAACATAAATTGGTGATCGTGTGGTGTTGCTTAAACTGAATCTTTGCTTAATTTCACTGTGAGATTTGCCTTCTCTCAGCTTAAATCGTGGTTAAGCAATGAAAAATATATCAACTGAACTAGCTATATTTTTGTGCCTCCCCGCTAGGGAGGCATGGGATAGGCAGTTGGGTTAGGTTAGTCAGGTTTGTCTATCCTATGGTATAGGGACTGGCGACCTCAGGGTAGCACTGTTAGGTAACCTTCACATAGGTAGGCCTTCGGGACTTCTATCTTTCGTGCCCACTCTGCTTCTTTCAATTTTCACACCTTCGCTATCTCTTCTTTGTCCTACTCATCTTCCTTCTTAACTTGCTGTTTCTATGCGCAGGAAATCCGGTATGAGAACACACTGTGCATAGATTTCACATTTTCTACAGTTTGCTAAATGGTCCCTTCTTCTCTTCTCTCTCTTTGTATCTTGTTTCATGTGGATGGGGAACTTTAAACTAACTATTAATCTGTAATGTAACCTTTAGCGCGTCGTAAAGCAGTGATTTTTTTCTGATGATCAAGAATTTCATTTTATTGCTTCATATCATTTTCAAAACTCATTTGGTATTGAGCCTCAATTTTTATTGCATCCGTAAGATTGTGCTAATGTATTTTGTAAAATTATTCTTAATAACTTTTGTGTATAACTCGAATCCTTTGTTATTATGATACTTGAGCACATACTCTATTCATGGTATTCCAATATTTTCTTATCAAGTGTGAACTAACAATATTTGGTATATCTCATTCAGGTCCTCCTGCCTTTCTGATATACGAAGCCCAATTTCTGGCTTAAATTAAATATAACTTTTCGAGCTTTATCTACTGTCGTTTTAACCCACCAGGGTTCTCCTAACTGCGAATAAATATGAAATATTAATTCACTATTCTAATATGGAGGTCCCCTTACACTAGATAACCCTTCTTCGTAGGTCTCACAATATAATTGATGTTCATTTATCGAGGAAGTCACACCTTCGCTGTCTCGTACAAATGTCTCTGTCGTATCGTACAAAAAAGTATGAAGAAAAATTTTGTAATTAAGTTGAAATTTGATTCTCGAGTGAACGCTCATATCTCTCTACTCTTGTCCAAGAATCATAATTCTAGATTTCAAGCCAATGTGTTTTAAGGTGTTGGTACTAGTCTATTCCGTATGAACTATCTAATAATTGTATATGCTACAGCACATCTCATAAGGACGTACGCGATGTTATCTCGTGAATACGACGTAGGTATTCAAGAATTTTCTAAGTCGCTCATGCCCTACGTGTAAATTAGTTTTAAATGAGCCCTCTCAGTGTTTAAATCCTGTATGTCATTTTGTGTGTAAACAGTTCAAGTTTTTCTGATTTGCTGTTGATATAGTTCTTTTATTGCAGAACCTTGTTGACGATACGACAGCTAAGTGTCTCAAAGAAGCTTCCTAACAACGAAGAAAGGGCTAAATTGTGAGTTTTTCTTATACTTCGTTAACTTATTTTTTTTAATTCTTTGTTCTCTAAACTGTATATTCGGAGGTTTGTCCTTTTTGTCGTTATTTTATTTCAATTTTATAGTCTTAATGTTTCCTACCTTTATTTTTCTGTCAAATCATAATACACGAAGCCAGTTCGTATTATAATTTAAGCGTAGAAAGAAATTTCATTTGCTGAACTCTTAGTGCGATGACAGGGAGACAGCTAAAAACTACCGTGTTGGTCCCTATTTAGGGAATTATTTCCAATTCAATAGTAGTTACTTTTTTTTAAATTCAAGCTCGCTGCATCTTCAAATTCCTGTTGCAGCAAAAATAATTTGTGTCGAACACTTCTGAATTTCTTCATCTAAAATGTTAAAGGTATAATTATTTTGATGGTTTCTGTCTCAGAACCCAGTGAAAGTTGGTATGAAACAGATTCTGCGATTAAAGACAACGAAAGATAACTGCCGATTTTTATTTAATTAACTAATTTATTCTATGTTAGTAATTCCGACTTCTGTATCTAGTATTATGTATTGTATTATTTGCTACCTTTTTGGATAATTCTAAGGTAATTTTTTTTCATATTCTTACTCCATACATGCTTACGTTCGCAATCATGGCAAAATATTAATTTAATATGTCAATATTTTTGTGTGAAAATGCAGAGGGTAGTATATTTGTATACTGTTCTGAGTTTTATTTTTATTTTTGGTAAATGTCTCAGAAGTCAGTGAACGAGTGAAACTTTGTATAAAATCAGTCTCTTCTCGTACGTACAATGGATTACTTTATTTGGGGCCTATTTGTGATACTTTGTCCGAGTTCCCGTATCCACACACTTCCGCCCGGATATAATTCATTTCCCGTACATGATCAACAGACAGTTGTATGAACTAATCAGTTATTTAAACTGAAATTGTTCTTTTCTACGTTATTGTAGTGAGGTCAAAAGGTAGTAAAATAATAATTCTACAAAATGAATGAGCAATTTATTGAGACATGAATATAGCACGTGTGCAGTACATAAAAGTGAAAATATCATAAACATGTGTTAAAAGTCTAAGTACCCACATATTGATTCATACCCTGTCTTATTAGTTCATAATGGATCCTCATTGTTAATAACAGATATCAAACTCGGAGAATTTCCAATTATTTAAGGTTTTTCGGTTTTCTTGCCATTGCATTTTTCTCGAGTATTCGCCACAAATTCTCGATGGGTTTGAGGTCTAAACTTTGACTAGCCCACTTCGCAGTGTGTTCAAGTTTTTTTTTTTATTGATGGGCCGTTAGATGCCAGAAATCGCATATGAGATCACTCGGGCAAATTCAGTTTTCTAAGTACTGTTTTTCTATGTGGGTGTGTCATGTATGCCATTTTTGAGATATTTTTATTCCGTAGGTGTTTGATAATCCTTGGGTTTTTAAGTGAATAAATATGAATGTGAAGAATAGCAAACATGAAAATTTAAGGCTAATGTTATGAAAGGAGTAATTTTTTGATGTATATTTATATATAGATATATATGTATGTCTGTGTGTAGAAATAGATCTATTGAAGAAGGCGAAATAATGTAAATAACATACAAACAAAAATTATGAAACCTCGAATAGATCAGCATACTTGTATATGAGGTACAGATAGAGACGCTTCAGAACTTCACTGATTTTACATACAATCTTACTTGAACTTAGTTTATTTATTCAAATTTATCATAGTTATGCATGTGAGAGTTATCTAAAAATTGAAAAATCGGAATCATGTGATATAATATAGTGGCTTTATGTATTCATGACAAAGTGCCTTTCCCGTTTTGCGTGTGGATATGATGACTGATTATTTTTATATTTCATTGACATTAGCAAGACTGTAATTCTAACAAAAAATTAACGTAACAAGACGACACTGCGGCCCGTGTGTTTAAGTGTTGGAATTGTGTTTTTTGCCTTGAAGACTTCGTTTTTTTTCCTCTATACCTACGTAAGGAATATCTTTAAGGCTAAAATGTTCCATTATGGTCTGGAGAATTACTTTAATTAAATGTTGTGTTCAAACTTTATAATTTCGACGTATCGTGCATCAGGTATGATTCTTAACCTAACCTAGTTCGGAATTTCATCGTAATTCTCATTGAATCCATTATACGTATTTCAACGAAATGCATGTTTACATTCCTAGTTATTACCGAAATCTTTGATTGGAAATTTGTAGATTTTTGCCCGAATTCCTTTGCACTTGTCACTGTTACTGAACCTAACCTAACTACACAATGATTTTGTTTTTTTCGAAATTTCTGGTTCGTCTCTCCAATTAAGATTCATAATTAGAAGTTTCAATTTGACTTCCACACCTAATTTTAAGACTGGGGTCTTACTGTTTGAAAACCCAACTGTTCCAGGCTTTGTCTGTGACTGGTTTCGGAACCAACGATTGTTTTTTCTTTCACGTTCCAATTTTTACGTGCAATTTGAAAAGATGAGAAACAATTTATGCAAGATCTCGTGATGTGTTTAATGATATCTATGTGACATTTCTCACCAAGAAGAAACAGTCTCGTACAAACATCTGTTAGCGAATGTAATTCATTGAAAATCCATTAACCTATTTTTTCCATAGTAAATTTGCGTTTCATAGGAAATTAGAACTATGAAAATTCTCTCGGAAATGGAGTGGTGCCTCCTAAAACTTTCTTATCACCATCAATTTTTACTTTCTCAGGTACAAGCAGCAAGTTTTGACGCTCATCATGTCCGGCGCGGATTTCAAGAATGGACTTAGCATGCTAGGATCTGCGCCTTCCAGCAAGCGTCAGGTAACTTCTGAATATGTGGAGCCAGTACTTCTGTCTGCAAGGTGTATAACTGATGACTGTAGAGAGGAGTTCAGAATGATGAGCATTTTTCGGAGAATCCTTAAAAATCTGGAACTCTTAATTTCAAAATCCTTTTGCAGAATCATTTACAAAGGCAGATTCTATTTGTGCCTTCTTGTTGTTTCTAGAGGATGGAGTAAATCTATTTATATCGTGTATACAGAGATGCAAGAGTCTAGTGAAAGGACCAGTGTATCTTCGACCAGTGCCTAGGTTAGGTTAGGTACCATTTTTATAAATGTTCAGTGCCTGGCAATAAAAGTCCAGGGAGAAAAAACGGGTAGCTAGAAACGTGGTTCATTCAGCGACAGAAATCGTCGTAGACTGATTTAATTTTTGAAGTACTAAACGTAGTGTTGTTGCCCTTGAAGATATTTATCAAACTTCTTATAGGACTTCATATTTCCGAATTTGCAATTATTCACGACTTTATCATCTTTTTTTCACAACGGTTAATAATTGACCTTGTATTTCTTGTTGTACTTGTATACTGTAGCTTTAATTTTGTTGAACCTCCAACAAATTACTTCCACTTTCTTGTACCTTCTTCATTGCTAAAACCATTGAATCACGTAACTGTGACATTTTTTTCAGGTGGGGGCGTTTGGCACTGTATCGTCGATCCTTGGCCTATACAGCGTTTTGAAGACGAAGTTTCTTCAGCAGCGAGAAGAGAAGCGGAGAATAGCACAGGCTCGTAGTATCTTCGAGTGAACTCTTTTGTTGTTCCTAAATTTTCAACTAAGTCTAGTGTGTCAATACCATGAATATCATTGTAGGTGATAAGTTAAGTTATAATTCTGATGAAAATATGAGCCTTTACTTGCTATTTTATTCAAGTTCATTTGATCATTGTGTGGTTAAAGTACTTTGTAATGAAATGCTTGCACGTGGTTTTAAAGAATCAAGTTTTGTTATCGGATGGTACGAGTTTTCTGGTTTCAAGGGAAGGGCTTTGTAGAGTTTACGCGTATTAGCTGTTTTATATGGGATTTTGTCTGTGAATTGAGCCACATTCATCGAGGAAAATATTTCCAAATAAGAAAATATATACGGAGAACAGGAGCGTATCTGCATTTCGAGTGTCTTGTCCCCATAGCTGCTAGGCTACCTTTCACTTTCAACAGTTCACATTTCTCTTCTTTCCTAGTCTCTAAACACAGGCTAAAGTTAAATATTTCTCTTCGTTCGGTTTATTTTTTTCTTTATAAGTAGATACTTAGGAATAGAATGGTTTCTCACAACCCTTTGACGTTCCATATGGTTGTTTTGTAATTTCGGTCTATGTTTGTTACTGATTTAAGGTGTAGCCGATGGTCTTTCACTGGCGAGACCGAAACGTTGCCACTGGCAGTAACAATTGGCCTCGCCCATGGCAGGGCCTATTGGCCTCGCCCGTGGCAGGTCCTATTGGCCTCGACCGTGGCAGGGCCTATTGGCCTGGCCCGTGGCAGGGCCTATTGGCCTGGCCCGTGGCTGGGCCTATTGGCCTCGCCCGTGGCAGGAGCTATTGGCCTCGCCCGTGGCTGGGCCTATTGGCCTCGCCC
>VOMN01003168.1:0-21766 GCA_014899125.1 Orchestia grillus
AAAGTTTGGGAACCACTGATTTAAAGTCTAAAGACTGCCTCCAATGAGTCATCACAGAATGGTACCGTAAATTCAATCACCCTAAATTTTATATTTTGTTTAACTCAAGGTCGAAACTTTTAATAGCCATCAAGGACTCGTGGTTTTAAGTTTTCATTGAGTTCGTATCCAAAATATTATCCTAAGTGGAAGCATCTGGATTGCATTGTTCTATGTCAATGCTGAATTTAAAAATTTAATCACTAATTTTCACACTTATGCGTGGAGCAGGACAAGGGCATAACTGAAAGTAAGCTCGTGGGCGGTAGCCTTCAGAAATGAGCACGTTTTAAAATCAATTACCCCTCAACGCATAGAGGGAACGCTCATAATCTTACGTTGATCTCAACATCCAGGATTAATTCGTAAACGTAAATGTACCTGGTATGAACTTTACTTCCTACAAATCTAGAGTGTTCTAACGTTTTCAATGAGCATGTGAAAGTTTTCCCGCATTTATTAAATTTGTGTCGAGAGAGTTGCTTCTCCTTCTTCCCAAGGTATTCAACTGATTACATTGGCTAAGTTGGAAGCTGCTGCAGCGGCGTTCTGTTATCAATCTGATCCTGTCTGAGCAACTTGTTCAATGTTTCGTGGAAACTTCAACACGATGTTCTCTGGTTTTCGAAACACGACCCCAAGTTTCTGATATCCCGAATTTTTAAAATGAATCTTGCCGTCGCATTGAATTTCGACGACGTTGGGGCGTTTCCACAACTGAGGTTCCTACACTTTATTCGACCGATAAAAACGGGATCTAAATATATCCTTAGGCAGGAATTTTAGTGAACGTGCTTTCACTGACGAGGCTGCACCGGCTTGCACGAGTATCACCAGGGTAGCTGCTATTGTAGTCTCCATAAACTTATATCATGATTTTTGGTTTTACTCTAATCACAAGAAGTCACCGTCTGAGTATGTGCACTAGTTGATAACAGGCATGTACATTTCCTAACGGTCTTAGATCATGTGAATTCTTTACCGACATGCAGAATTACATCTCCCTTCCAAGATTCTTTGTACAAGTCTGGAATATTATTGATACTGCAAGAATTGTTTGAATTTTTTCCTAATTGCAAATGAAAATCCAGTCTATAAATCCCTGTCAGGTTGATACCTATGCTCGGTCGTCAGAGGTCTGTTTTTGGAATTTTTTATAATGTGTTCTAGAATTTGTCATCTAAAGAAGTAGTCAGACTTTTAATCCTACTTTAAATAACAGAATATTGCTTCATACCGAGCATGGAGAGTTGCTTGCAGTTTTTCATGTCTTATTTAAGAAGCTGAGCAGCTGCTTAGATTCTCTAGAACAATAGTTTCTCCCTTTTTTAGCTAAAAATATATATACGAAAACCTTTACGTATACTATTAGCCTACGCCAATGCTCATATCTCACAAGTGTTCCTAAAGTGGTAAAAATAATGGAAGCCCACCCGACAAATTGACACATGACTTTAATCAGAATGATTCAAAGTTGAGATTGGAACTAAAGGAAGCTAATTAAACGAAGTCTTTATAGAACCAAGATTTTTATTTAGGTTTTTATTTAGGTTCGAGACATATTACAAACACATAGGATTTTGGGGTAAATTTTGATGGAAATGAAGATAGCATATCCTGTAAAAATTTCACTTTCCCATTTTACTACACCCGTGACACTGAAGTAATGGATCGAAGCAAGCCTGGCACCGGTGCTGTGCGGAGCTGTACTGCACTTCCTGAGACTTCATCAATTTAATTATGTACAATTTATCATAATGTGAAGAAGTAGTGCGATGACGAAAACGAAAAGGGCCAACTGTAAGCTTTAAGTCGCGAAAGATATTCCTATACGGCAATTGCAGGAAGATTAATAGTGAAAAAAAGTTATATGCAACTATTTGAAAAATTCTATCATCATACAAGTTCAAGAAATCAACCGGACTTCCACGAAAACTGACCCCGACCCAGCTGCTGCGTGAAGGTAAACTACACAGGGAAAAACTCCAACTACAGGGAAAAACTCCAGAAGCCTTCAAACGTTCTCAAATTTCAACATAACACCCAGGAGAATTCAACAAATTTTAAATTCATAAAAAGACTGTTTACATGAGAAGTATAAGCCAGCACCAGTACTGTCGAAGTCACACAAGAAAAGATGAGTGGATTGGGTGCGAGATAAAGGGCAGTAGAATAACGAAGATTGGTCCAAATATTTTTTCAATTGATTTTGAAAAGAAAAATTTTGCTAAATGGACATGACGGTTTTCAATTTTCTAGGCAAGATTTCATGAAAGGAAGATCATGTCTTCCGCCAGGGACCTTTTGGAGGAGGATCTCTGATCATCAGAGGACCATTTTCCAGTGGCGCTAAGGCGAGTTTCGTAAAAATAGAAAGAAGGCAGATCGAAATTAAAGTTTACAGCGGTCTTCGAAAGAAACCTTCTTCCATTCTTAACGAATCATCACCCAAATAACACTATGATCCAGCAAGATGACGCTGCATTTCCCCCAGCAAAACTGCTTTCCAATTGGCTGGAAGACCAGAATATTGCTACTCTGAGTTGGCCCAGAAGTTCCCTGATTTGAGTTCCATCGACAATCTCTGGGGTACATCACCGAGGCAAGTTTGCGTCGGTAGGAGACGATTTGAAAAGAAAAATACGTTGTGGTACGTTAAGGAATGCTGTGAAGTAATACCTGTAGAAATGCTCACAAATCTAATTAATGCTATTAACAACCGCTGCGTAGATGTGCAACAATCTAAAGGAAATACGTTTAAATACTGAGCAGTTTTGTCAATTCCGATTTTTTTAGGGTGTGTTATTTCATTTCCACCAGAATTAACCTCTAGAATCCTGTGTTTCTGTAATTACGTCTTGAAAAGTAAACCTGAACGAAAATTTTGTTTATACATTGAGTTTTAGTTTAATTGACTTCCTACAGTCAAAATCTCCCAACTTTGAATCATTATTGGTAAAGTCATTTGTTAATTTATAAGGTGTTCCATCATTATTTTCGCTCCCTTATATTTCGAGAGATCAGGCCCCTTCGAAGTATGGCCCCTAAACTGTTATCGCACATCGTGTGAGACCTAGCGTCTTCCTGCTGCTTCGTCCACGAGCAAAATTGCACCGAAAAAGTTCTTGCGCTACCGCCAACTCGTAAGAATAAAAGCTGGGTTGATTGTCAATAATTCGCCTCACACTCTAGTCGAAAATGCCAAGAAAAGCTTCATGTTTGCGTGCCGAGCGACAAGATCGCACAAATGAGAACCACACAGTTTCAATGTTTTCAGGGGGTCGGATTGGCCTCCTGTGCATCGTGAAATCCCACTTCCACTGCCCCTGAACGTGTTCACCCAGGAAATAATCGATCGCCGGCTTGAAAAAGTGAATATGAACAGCACTTTGGGTGAAGGTGGAGAGACTATTAGAAAAGTAGGCATCTACGGTGAACGCTCGTTCCTTTTTTCCTGTTCCAATGTATGACAGTTCCTGGTCCAAAGAAAACAAAAAATTTTAAGTCAGCTTTTTGAATGAAATAATCCATATTTTCATCCAGCCACGTGCCCCTGTTTGGCGGCAAATACAAATCAGCAAGTTATTTCGTCCCAATCCTGGATTTCTTTTTTATGCGTTTGCTGCGTTGTGTGAATTGTGTTCAAATATTGCAGTTGTCAATTATGTCTTTATAGTTCTTATCTGTTTACTTTACATGGAATTTGTTTCACAAATCGTTTAATCTGGATATAGATTCATCAAACGTTCTGGGATGTAAGAAGTACAACCTCAGTTTGTGGACTCGGAATTTTCTTCATTCGCTTCACATCCACGTAAGTCCGCTAACACATCGGTATGACGTGGTTCGATTCTTCGTCCTCCAACGTATCATACTCGTATTTACATTCTGAACTGGTCCCCGAGCTACTTTCGGGTGGTTTGCTGAAAGTGTCTTTTGCAAATTCTGTTAAGAACACTAGTGTCATAACATAGTGATCAAACCAACTACCTTTTTCTACTCCTTTTACGTACGTGAGAAGGTACACCAGGTTCTAATCAATTACGTGACGTACGAATGCCGCGTGAACTATTACGATTGCCTTCACTGTTCATTCGCTGGCTCGTAGAAATGCTCTGCCGCAAGTCAGCGTTCTTTGAGTACGTGCACAGAAAACTGTTCAATTTTTCTAGCGTATTTAGTTAGTGCTCGGACTAAANGTCGTGCCATTTATGACAATACTTCGTTATGGCATCATTTATGACACCACCCAATTGGTAAGATAACTGAAGATAAAATAAATTGAAAATGCCAAAACAAATTAAATTACAACATACACTTTGAAGTCCCTTTCAGTTCGGTCTGTTGCAAAGCTGCTTTAGCGAACAGTGCAGAAGCAGATTTTGTTTATTCTACGTCTAATTATTCGGCCATCCAACCAAAAGTATCGCGGACGTCTCTCATTCACTGCTCGAATAGTTTGTTTTATCTGTTTCGAAAGCAAAGTTTGCTGAATTGCACCGGCGTTTGAGACGTTTCATGACAGGTAAAACTGATTTGAAGAATTCCTACGATATCAATCAGAACTGCAAGTGCTTCCTGGGGAGACCAACAACATCGTTAGAACAGAGATCGAGATAAAAACTTTGCACTGGACATTCTAAGCTTACTCTTGTGTAACATCCGTCTTGCTCTGAACCTCTGAGTTGAAGGTCATTCCATTGATCATGGCGACTCGCTAATTTAGTATTGTTCAAAATGTGATAATTTTGAATTATAAAACTGTTTAATGTTGAAAGTCTGTGACGTTGTACATGATGTAAGCCTCGTGCTCAGCCTCAAACAACGCGCAAACGCAATTGGACGAAACTGAGCGGTGGCGTCCTCGCGCCGTATGTTCTGGTCAGCTTGTTAGAATTTTTAGATTTGGATTGGAAGTCCAGCAGCTACTTCCCTAATGCGTTTTAGAACTATCTAGGGAAAGTGATATTTATTGCATACTTCAGCTCTCATTTAACATGAGTTTACACGTTGGTGTAATTTTTAGATCTTCACACGTTGGTCGCGATGGCCGATACGGTAAGTCTGCAGTGATGGTGAGAAGTTCAGGCCTTCTACTTACAGATTCAGTGTGTTGTATCATAGAACTTGTCAATTTGAAACAGAAATATGATCATTAAAAAGGTATGTTTCTAAAGGCTCGTGCTACTTATGCACACATCTTACACATCGCGTTCTTGGAAAGTTATTCATGTACACATGCAGCACACATCGCAACCAACGTTTTAAGTACATATATAACAATTCTACTTTGTTACATAAAATCAATTTAACTCACCAACGGCGGTGAGTTTGATTAAATGACTGAGTGATATGACTATCAGGCATATCTCTTGTTTCCGACTATCTACGAGAGCAATGCTGGCTATGACAATAACGGGTTTGAAAGTGTTTGTCATACAAGCCTATTAAATTTGTTGCACAATTACAAGCAAGAAATAAAAGATGGCCGCATCTCGAAAACACGCAAAGATTAGGCAGCGCTCATTGAAATTTAAAATTATTCATTTGAACTCGTTAAAATACAAGTTTATTTACATTGTATGTGTGATGGCAAAATCTTCATATTAAAAATTCAAAAAGAAGGGGAAGATAAAGACAGGCATAACATTTTGCTTTGGATTTAAGAAACTGGTCAATTACGCACAAGCTTGCAACAGATGTGAAAGCCCCCTCCCCCCTACGTACTGTTCACAAAGAACAACCGAATATTTTGAACACAAGAGCATCGACGACAGGTTAACGGAATATTATGTTACAATTCTACTCACTTCAAATATTTTCATAATTCGAAATGGAATTGAAGCATTATGACGAAATCATTTACCTAGATATTGATAATACTCAATACCCGAGATGCCATGAATACATGCAAGCATATCAATGCTCATTTGAATGGAAATGGAATTCTTACTCATAAAACACGCATTCTCGCGCAAATGTCATTAGCACCGTGGAATACGTCGTATCACGGGAACACATGGGAAAGTCATTCTGACCAACGTGCATTAATATTCGGAAACTGCTTGGTACACACGTTCCCAGGTTTCCAAACACAAAATAAACATAATTTCAACTACATAAATCTTTTTCAAAGATTCTGGGATTGAACAGTGTAAATATATTGGAGTTATGCCATAAGCTAAAGCATAAAGTCTAACAACGCAACGCAATCACCGTGTCATTTCGTACATATTTTGCAGATATGATGGTAAAATAATTTCTTATATTGTACCTTAGCGTATGACATGAAATAAAAAGCTTTGAAGCTCACACTTTCACAATTCATGGTATTTTTCAATATTTCAATATTTCAGAATATCTGTTACGAATGCAGCTATTCTATAAAATTAGCTCCTCTCCCTATTTCATCACGTAATAATGACAAGGAGTGAAATGCGAAGAAGAATTTAATGTTTGCTATCCAGTACCGCTCTTGTTTTGTTAATGTTGCACGAAAACAAATCATTCATTATTGAAATCCATTGTATTTCAATGGAAAAATGTATTTAACTCATCGAATTTTAATTCTCTTCCGTACTACACAATAGATGTAAAGTAAGCTCCCCGGACAAAAAATTAGTCACCTATTGTTTTTCGAAGGCCTGTCATGGAGGAGGAGGGTTCATCATATGCCGATGTTGTTTCAGCTCCACTGAAGTCGGTCCTTCAGTTGATGTAGCCATCGTCCTGGGCCAGCAAGGCTACATTGAGCTGCTAGATCACCAAGTTTGGCCATTTGCACCATACCTTAATGAAAAAAGATGCGTTGCTTGGCCTACCTTTCAGGATAAAAACTGAAGGGTGCATCGGGTCATTAATTGACATGACAGTCATTCAGGATATGTCGGGCATTTAGTTTGGCTTTCTAAGTCCCCAGACGTGAACACGACAGAAAATTTGTGATACCACCAAGAACGACAAGTTAGACGTCGAGAAGATTGTCGACGTACTGTGGACAATCTTCTCGATGTGGACGAGATCAGTTGATGAAAGAGTGGCTTAAAATCGACCAGGTGTACGTTAGGACATTTGTAGACTCAATGCTGGGCAGAATTGCTGCCATTATTCGTTCGTACTCATGGAGGTCTCACTGCATATCAGTCGCAGACCACTTATTTTTTGAACGGTTAGTTTACAGTATATTCAATGATTCTGATTATAAGATAATTTTATTCTATCCTTATTTTGATGTAGAGCTTTACTCAGGTTTTATAACCTCCTTTCCTAAGGAATGTTTTTTAGACATAAGGAGTCTCTACCAAAATTTTAGTGAATCAATTTTGAGTCAAACTATTTTAAAGTAAGACTGCGAGTCAATAATCAGGTTTGAAGATGAACTTTGAATAATCTCAAACTGTATATCCAGGGGCAGTAAGCCGCTCCAGCAAGGGACTCGAAACAAACAGGAAACTACTCGATCAAGCAATTACAAGGGCTGATGGAAACGATTATTTATTAATAGCAGGTCTGAACCTTGTGTTCAAATTTACTGTTATGTGGTTATAACCCCGGAAAAGTGAAAAACGTGTTTTTACGATGGAACAACGGGCGATAATCCTGTAATGAAGAATTATTTCCCTGCTTTGCCATTCTAAAATAGAGCAAGTATGTAAAATGGTAAATTCTACATAAATGCCTCAAACCTTTAACACACATTGTGAGGAAAATGGTGAATGAACTCTTAATGACAAGAAAATACACCATAATTAGCACAGAATTATACAACCGATAAGTTTTGAGAAGAAAAAAATCATCACAATGTTGCATCGTACTGGCCCCACAGAAAAGATTTTGTTTTTCATAAGGTATATTTCGAATGTACTATGAGTTGTATTTATTTGGGAGAAGGGAGTACCTGATTGCTCAGACAGGCAAATGACATTAGCAGCGCGAAATGTGCCTCCGGCTTCGTCGAAAGCATGTGTGTGCCTGTAAGTGCTTATGTGTGTTCTTGTAGGATTTCACTGCCGAGTATTTACTACAGGCAGATAGTGAAACCAGGCATTCCGTGTAATGACTTAACAAGGCATGAGGTGAAACCAGGTATTCCGCGTAATGCCTGAATATTTCAGGGATTACATGAAATGACCAGTTCACTCATTCGCTGGTTAGATTAGGTTATGTTAGGTTACATTACGTTAGGTTAAGTTACGTTACTTTAGGTTAGGTAACTGGTGTAATATGATCAGTCATTACATGAAATGATTGAAATTTTAGCCATTTCGTGTAGTGCCTGAAATTTTTATTATCACTCGTAATGACTGCAAGATTTCACTATCTGAGCGTAACCTGTGCACGAAATTACGACAGTGAGTCAATTTACGTCATTGTACGAAGCTGTAAAGTACTTCTGAACTAAAGAGTAAAATGTGAGGCATGGTATAAATTTCACCACAGTTCACACAGGCTTACAAAACATGATGAACTGGAACAATTCAGTAAGGTTAAGAATTAAGATAAAGAAAAGAAAGTTTTGACAGTAATCGAGTACAATTGCGTTCAGTGTCAGAGAAATGAACAACCCATCACCGCTTCACATTTTGTCCCGGAAGAGACACTCGAGTGGTGTCATCACCATTCGAGTGGGATTCGAGAAAGATCCTCCCGGCCTGTTGCCCGACCCTGTGGTTGAGGGGTCAGTAACAGACTCTGCGGGACTGAGTTGCGGCACCCGAGCTCCCGGCCTGCTGGGTCTAAATATTTTGAAAACTGCGTGCAGCCAACATCTTGCCTCTCATGCCTCGATGAAAATATAAATGCTTTTGCTTGTCCATGAGGTAAGCATGGATTAGATTGTATTCGGATTTCTTCATGTATATTTCGACTCATCTGCTGTATTTCACTTATGCGCACAGGCATGCATCCCACAAACACATATGTTTTTATAAAAACACAGTAAATATTCCTAAACATATATAGATAAACCGAATGTATCGCTCAAGAGGTTTGTGAACCCCAATGAGCTTAAAATTCGTCACCTGTGAGGTGAAAGATCCCAATTTACCTTTCATTCTACTCAAATTACTCCAATGACTAGTGAGATTTTGACCACTTCTTCAATTCTTGAGCCAAATTATCTTCCTGTTAGACGCGTAAAAAATACCAAGGTCTAGAAAGGAGGCTGATACGCAGCTGATTCAAGATGACATGCACGAGGCCGATCCAGCCAGAACCTCTTTTTGCACGAAGAAGTTTTACGAAACGTATGTCTGCCTGGACTATATATGTGTGAAACTAGATTTTTACCTCCTTAAGGAGATCAATCATTGCTTTCGATCCATGCGTCAATCAAGGTTCAAGACACAACTTTGTTTGGCGCAAATATGATCATTTAAATCCTTGACAGCACATTTAATTTTTCCTCGAGATTTTTGCGAAGCATTGCCGCCATCATCCCTCAGCATCATTACATGTCTGGCTGTGTCTCATGAAGGGGACGCTTCCAATTGAAATTAGAATCTGGATTTTCTCTATCACAGAGACAGCGCCTATTATTAGTACGTGAAACTACATAAGTATTTAGGAAGCAAATTATCTGTGCTTTTTTAGAAGAATTCAAACACATTGACAGAGTCCTTTGGCATTAAAAGTATAGACTTTAACGTACGGCTTTTTGGTTATTCAGCGTCCTACTAACATCGGTATTTCCAAAAAAAGCTAAACAGCCCTTGATGTCTCAGCTCCCAGACTCGGCTACAAGGCGCTCTGACACGTCATGTACACTAAACTGATGAGTCATGCTCAAACTTAATTCAAGTTTGGCAATTTTTTATTAATAAAGCATTTACAAGTTTATAATGCAGATTAAACTCATACTTATTTGATGAAGTTATGATTTTTGCTCTCTGAACGCGCTATTTAAACAGCAATTGTAAGAATTACAAATTTCGAAACGAAACAAAACTTGAACAAGGATATGATTAACTTGGTAAAGTCGAATTACGAAAAACATGTGGCTTTCAATGTACAATGAAAATCTTTCGCGTATGCACTGTACGCTGAAATTCTAAGATTAATCAGAAAATGTTATTCATCCTGGATGCTGTAAAATTTCAAATTTCATCCTGGATGCTGTAAAGAGTTATTATGTTGGACAAATTTTTCACAGAGTGCAACGTCAAGTTATTCATTTGACCAAAATAAATTGACGTCGCTATAAGCGAGGCACTTTCAAACAATCTGTACGTAATGATATGATAATGATATGACATTCCATTATGTTAAAATGATGACATTCAATCATTATTTTTTCTTCATTCTTTTGCAGCAACCAGGGGAATAGACTGCAGCAAACTCGGTGGTCCACTGACTCGATTTGGAGCTGAAATTTTATTTTACTTAGCGTTATAAGATCAAAAAATGAAACTGCAACAGAAGGAAACCATGAAGATAGCAGCTCAGGTTTGCAATATGCGGCGCGTGACATCCGACGACGTTCAAAGGGTTGGCCAGTCACACGGTTTGTTCATTGCTGTCGGACAGCGTCTTTGAACACGGAGGTATAATTTTATATTACAGCGTTCATTATGCTTTCATTCAATAATTTTTAAGCAGTAGACAAAACAAAGCTTGTTGTTCTCATAAGGTGGAAACTAAACGTTGATGCTTATTCTAATCAGCTTAAACATCCGTTGTATTCTATCGAGCAGTACATCACCAAGCAACCGAATGGGCACGGTCTCGCAGCTCCTGAGTTATTGAGATAACACCTGCCGAACCGCAAAATTTCTGCACTGTTAATGGAGGACTTGAATATTTTTTTATCATCAAAATTGATAGAACCAGGACATATTATTGACAGCTCAATTCGTTCTTCGGAAAATTGTCATGTGAAATAAGTACACATTAAGTTAACTACAGCACCAACCAATACGCACACATGGGTAGAAGCTGATGTACAGAATCAAATCATGATACCTACTTGGTTTTCAAGTTTCACGTTTCTTGAGTAGTTCAAAGTGTTCTTTGGAAACTTCTTAATTTGGGCTATTGTTTCATTCCTCTAGTACTGTTGTGTATATTTTACAATTTTGAAATCGCGTAAGTTGTTTCAAAACATGACGTTCGGGTTCTCTTCCGTCTCATTTGTATTGGAACGTTTTTCAATCAGACCAGCAGTGATCAGTTCAACTTCTAATTGATGTTGGTGTAGATTTATCCTTCATGAAAAAAGATCGATTAAAGTCAATGCCATTTTGAGGCTCTGAGATTTTCTGACGTAGTAAAGAAACTACACACGTAGGACCTTGATGATCATCTCTTTTCAGTCACGATGATTTTCTGATTCTTTTAAAAGAAATGAGTTGGAAAGCTAAACATTGAATCATACAACGGGTGCAATAAATATCCGGTACGTGGTCAAAAGTTTATGTACTAATGTTACACAGCAGCAAAGCAATCGAAAATTGAACAAATTATCTATCTTCATAGCCAGAACACTAAATCGGTATAGGAATACACAAATAGTAAAACCCTTACATAATATCGATAAAATTCATAGATAATAGCCTCAAAAAGTGTCCAAAACATCCACAAAATTCGTTTAACCCATTTAAAATAATGCACAGTCTGCTTTGCCTTTATCATTGACTCAACTTTAATTTTCTCGGTGGGATAATTTTAACGGATAATGACTTTTTGTATTTTGTTCCAGATGTTGTTAATAACCTTTATGGTCGAAGAATTCATTTAATTTAGCACAACAATAATTCTAGTAAATATATTTGATAAGCTTGCCAGCAGATTCCTTTGCTTTTGTGTTTATAATAAAACAGCAAAAGGCGAACAATTAATTTTAGATAATTGACACATGCGGTGACCTAGTTTCGGCAGCCCTACAACAAAGTGACTCGAAACCTAAGCATTGGGCTCTCTAACAACGTGAACAGAGAACTTGTTTCATTATTTACTGCTTTTAAATTTTATTTCTTGTTTCACCAATACGGTTGTCGTGTAAAATGGAAATATGCTCATCTACGAAGAAAACTCTACGTTTTCGGAACATCATTTACCACGGAGTCATATCATCTCAAGAAAATTGATTTGTCGCCTTTTAATCAATGATATAGATATACGTGAGGTCCCTGTGTAAAATAAAATTACAGGTAACGCTCCTAATTGGATTGAGTAAAGAGAGTTCAATTTAGGAACTGTTCCAAATGAAAGTAAGTTCACCATCCAGAGTAATCAATTTCACTTAAAACGGTCTACTGAATTTTTTTTAGATAAATTTTCCTTTAACAGGCGTCCAGATTATAATACGCTCCAGTTGAATTTGTGTTTCAGTTAGACCTAATTTCAGTTGAAACCATTTCAATTAAAAGCTTAGTCTGAATACATATAACACTCGAATAATAATCGACTTGAATAATTAAAAAGATGAAATTCAGATGAAGAAAAAAATTGCTACCCGAAGAGTTCTAGCGCACCTTGCATGGCCCCTGGACGCCACAATTCGCTCCTCTTGCTGAGCTCTATGGTCATAAGATAGCATGAATTCCCGTGCAGTCTTTGTTGTTAATTTTTACTCCTTTCATTCGACACTAGCCAAGCAATTGCGGAAACGTACGTCTTCTAAGTTTGTTCAAACAGACCAAAGCCTAGCAATTTCTTTTCGATTTCGGTGAGTTTTATTCTTTTAATTTTTAAAGTACTCGAAGCTAAAATCCATGAAAGTTGTACTGTGGTAGACTTTAGCTTATAGTGTTCTACTAACTATCTTTACAATGGAAAAAACATTTAAAAAATTGTCGAAAATCTAGCTCTATTCTAGTTTTACCAGAGAATAACATTGCTCTTTTATATGTAAGTGAAAGTTCCTACATACATTAAACCTCCTCTATTCATCAATTTCCTGAAACCAGTCATAAAACTGGGAATCATAAGCAATACGCTAAAAATAAAAAGGCATCTCTTTCTTAGCTTCTATGTTCTCCTCGGTGAATGTTCTATCCACGCTAGTTTCCGAGAAGTTAGTATAGTATGTGTTCTCGACGAAGTTCTGTTCGTTTTCAAAATAAGCCTCAGCTCCTTGCGTTTCCTTCATTCCAGTAATCAATACGTCATTTTTACCCGACTGCTCTAGAAATTTTTTGTATTCTCTTAGCAATTGGTTATACCTGTCTGCTTTTTCCTGTTCGGAAACCGTACGCTCATCTTCTTGTGTTTGGCTGCCAGTTTCTGCACCAGGTTCACCGGAACTCTCCCTAACGAGACTAGTATCGATGCCGAAGGTCACAAGTTCAGTACTATTCTTCGATGAAAGCTCTTCCGCTGTAATACTGTCTGAGGTAACCGTACCTCCGGAGAAGATGTCTTGATCTACTGTAGTCTCATTGGCCTGCGAACCTAGAGAATTGTTTTGCTTTCGACGTCCTACAACGCCTTGTGTTCCTGTATTTATGTTCATATTGTTATTTATGACTCTATTTACGATTTTCTTTCGCTTATTTTGCATCCCAAATAACGTGGAATGAGGGTAACCTGGGAAGGTCATCATGGGCTTCACATAAGGGTTATACTGGAGGTATAGCCATGGACGGTGGTCAAATGATGGCTGCCTTACTTGATAGCCTTGAGCTACAAAACTATTTTGCATTTTACCTGTTCCAGAGGCTTGATACGCTGGCACTTGAGCATATGAAACAATTGGTCTTTGTTTTACTCGGGTGTTGGTATTGGTGTTCATCGTTGGATACTGAACGTATTGTGTAGATGAATACGGAAGACGATACTGTCCTTCATAAGCGGGAGGGTTTTGTCCGTGGTTGTGCGAAGGATACCCGGTGTAACGGATCGGGACCCGCGTCGGCTCAGGACGTCCTAGGCCGTAACTGGGTATTGGAACTTCAACCTTCGTCTGGAAATAACCTGGAACAGAAATTAATCATCACTTCCTGGAACTAAAAATATACGAAAAATGATCCAGGAAACACTCGCACAATTCTGAAAGTACGTCATTGTTCTGGGTCGGTTTAACAGTTCAGAAAAGCGAATCTCTTTGAATACATGAGCGAGTAATAATTTTTGCTAGAATTTTTACCTCAATATTCAACTCCACTCAGTAAGACGCCAACAATGTCATTTGTTCTCAAATCTAACCATTGACAGGAGGAGCCCATGTTGCTGTGAGCAGGCAGCTGACCAAAAGCCACCGGATCTGTAAGGAATATCAAACATCATACGTGTGTGTGGCACTCGACATGAAAGAATTTACCTTTGGAAACAGATATCGCACAGAATCATAATACAGGATTGACGCTGTCCTTTGATGTGGGCATTACATTATAGGTAGAACTTTTGCTGAAATTGTATCAGTTCATCCCAGGCGTACAGAAAGTAGAAGATTGAAGGCAGATCTTCCAAGAGCGAACAAGGCGAGAGGAAATATTCTTTGGATAGAATTTAGAGTAAATCTGAGGAGATAAAATACAGCAGATTTCTGACCCGTGGGTTACTGGTTATCACTCCTACACTCTGCTTCAAAAACGCTCTGTTCTTTTAGCATGAGACTGAATTACGTCCTCAGCTGGCCAACTTGACTACACATTTTCCACAACAGGCGCATCGTAAACTTGTCACGTTGTTCAAAACACATATATGACCTAAAATATTGTCAAGCAACAAAAGTTCCCATGCTCCCACGCTCATATGCCCTCAGGCTTGTACGTACTAACAGCGCACATTTAATGAGTATGGTAAATTTATGCACATTTTGAAAGCGCCGGCCATGAATAAATACTTAGTTGGCATTTTTTCCGAATTCTCATAAAAAAATTATAGGACCATGCCGAAAAGAAAGACCAATCTAAAATTAGAACATTGTATGGCTTACATTAGGTCACTTATCACGAGCCAAACGAAAATGACTGAAGAGCTGGACTAAATCTGAGCACATTATGGAGGGATTGTTTATGTTTGGGTAGCCTTCTGGAATCTTCGTACGAACTCATTTCTTCATAGCACGGGAAATTTACAATAAATATATTCTCACGGTATTAAGTCTGAGAATGTCAGAAAAATCACGAAAACAATATGAGGTAGTAGCGTATGGCAATCAGTAAGCAGTATATGTATTTCAGAAAACATTTCAAGTCTCTCTGACACTAAACGCTTCAGGTTTGGATTTGGTGGACGTATCTTAAAGTCGGATTTGAAGAAATTGTCTTTGGATTTGATGGGCCTAACTCAAAATTAGATTTGAAGAAATATCTATATATTTGATAGACACGACTCAAAGTTCGATTTCGAGAAATGTTGTTGGATTTAGTAAACTTATTTCACAGTTAATGAGTTAAAGTCTTGAGCTCCGCTGACCCTGACTTCTGACAAAGTTTTCTTCCTTTCGAGAGTTATTACATGGTAGAAGGACTCTCACTCCTGTTTATAAAAGTCGTGAAAAAAATTCCCGGTCTAGCATGCGTTGCAGACGCAGGGCAAGCACCAATGTTCCACTTACTAACTCTGAAGAAGAATAATGTCTCTTTCTTGGGAAATTCCCTTTAACCCTGTGGAAACCTAATTCATCGGAATACAAACATACGATTCAGTGTCGTAAAGCAGCAGCGCATGATCCAAATGATTGATTCCAAAAGACACAACTTACCGCAATCATCATGAAGGCCGCACACTTGGAATACTTCAGGTGCTAGAAGTCATATCTAGAAGTCGGAAATATATTTCTGACTGGAAAATAGACCAGGGACAATTTACTGCGTGGCAGCTTAAAATTCAACGTACGAAAGGTACATCTGCGTCAATTTTTAAATTTTTATTAATGGATCTGAAATTGAGAAAAATAATTACTCCTAATGGTGGACAATTTTTTGCAGTTCTTCGTAAGTTGCACAACCGCATGTCACATTTTTTTGCTGAGCTTCTGTAAAACGCTTTCTCCCAGTAAACCGTAGGTATTATAGTTGAGTATTTCTTCATGGCTGCATTCCTGTCAAATGTCAGAGAGCCTAGTAATCTATACATATAGCATAACTCTGCTAAATAACATTCAAAATGCCAATCATATATTGCTATTGGGTAAAATATATCAGTATCTTAATAAACATATAATGTTCTAGATGTATCCTGTTCTATCAAATCATGTTAGAAAATTTTTTCTATCCAAGGTTATGCAATTTCATTCTTAAAAACTTGTTGATCAAACTATACTTTCATAAGCTCCTGGTTGCCTGGATAGCAAAATTCGGACTGTAAATTTTCCAATTTTAAAGTGAAAAATTGAATAATTCTTTGATTTACATGAATGTCGAGAAAACATTTTTATTTTCATTCTAAATTTCGTTACAGTTTTAGCTAAGCTCTCCAACAGGGTATTTACAAGCAAATCCACGATTTTCAGATAACTTTGAATTTAGAGTATGTGGTAACATGCCGATAACATAATTAAAAAGTTCAATTTTAACTTTTCTTTACACTTCAAGAAATAGCTGTAAAAGCTCGAAAAAACAAGCTCTGAAGCATGATATAAAAATGTCCCCCAGAGCACCTTCACTGACACCTAATCCTCTGTCATCCATGGGTGAGTCATGCAGTCGTTTCTACATCTGGGAAATTAAACGTGGTCTGTTTGTAATTTCTATTTTCTCATAGTAGCAATTTTTAATTTTCATAAAAGTCTAATCTTGAGAGACGTCATTGTCAAAGTCAATTCTAAGAGAACAGCCATTATCAAGGTCAACTCGAAGAGAGAAGTCACCATCAAAGCCAATTCTGAGATGACTGCTCTCACAGCCACAGCAGCAGAGCGGGGTTGGACGGCCGTGGTGATATCTGAGGGAACCGCAGCCGGAGTGTTGTCTTGGCCTGCGCGTCGTGCGTCGGTCTTAAACGACCCCAAGCCTTGGTAAAGGCTTGAATCTAATCAGATTTCGAGTTAAAAACTTTAAATGTTGTAGAGCGACTTAACATATGCGAGTTATTTTAATTATTTATATAGTCCCGTTGACTTATTTACACGCCCTTAAAGTCTCGTCGATTTGTTTTAAGTAAATTAACATACATCGGTAATTAACATTAAAGTGCATTTTTTAGATGGCTGATTACAATGTAGTTCGTATATGCTTCAACTAAGATAATCATTACGAAAGAGAATTGGAGTCTTGAGCCAACTACAAGAGCAGCCGGTTTCCTCGTTCCACAAATAGAATGAGAAAATTTTACATAGTAAAACCTCCTCAGCTGCTTGAGCGACACTCAGGCTTGATCTCACGTGCGCGTTAGAATAGCTGTTCCGCCTGGAGAGGTAACGCCACTGACGCAACGAGTCTAGTTTCTGAATGCCTTGATTGACTATTTACTGGAAACTGTGGTCTCTGCAAACCTCGGGTCGATATTTAACGCTGAAATCAAAAGCTGAATACGCAAGCAAAATCAAATTGTCTCGCACCACAGTTTACACACTCCGTACCTACGCTAGAGATTCTAGGCTAAGAAAGATTTTCAACTCATCAAATGACTTTTTTGCACGTACTGTAAAGCTCTTGCAGTTGAAAAATATTACAGCATAACATTATGAAAAATTCAAAAATGAAAAATCTTCACTTCAATCTGCTGTGTTGAATTAGCAGTAACCGTCTTTACTCAAAGAAGCCGACTGAAGAACAGAGCTCCAAGAGAAGAAGAACGCACCTATGTCTTGTTTTGTAAGCATTTACGTTCTTCAAAATATTCCGTGTTCACCAGGCAAACTTTCCCCTGGCTTATAGCTCGACACATCATCAGTGTACATTCGACACATCTTCAGTGTACATTCGACGCCTCCAGACTGATGTCCAAACAACAGCGGGAGTTCCGAGTCCAACGCTGTTGAGGTTACCTGGATCTGTTTTACCTGCTCTAGTTTCCAAGATAGAAAATACACGCTGAGCCTGAGCCGAAAACGACTGTATTATGTAAGCTCGAATTCCAGGGAGATAGTTTGGTTTGCTATGGCTTTCTTCTTTTTGTGTTTATCGCCAACAGCTTCAACATCAACAAGTTTCAACATCAACAGCAGTTCCAATATTATAGCTCCGATGTTTGCTAAAAGTTCATCCACTGTTCTAAGTAAAATTTTCTCCAAAGATCTTTTGATCATCATTCCGAAAGATTTTAGTT
Source organism: Orchestia grillus (assembly GCA_014899125.1). Classification (NCBI taxonomy): domain Eukaryota; kingdom Metazoa; phylum Arthropoda; class Malacostraca; order Amphipoda; family Talitridae; genus Orchestia; species Orchestia grillus. The sequence continues at coordinate 18,193 of VOMN01003168.1, forward strand.
GAAAATAAGTAGAGTAAAACCTCGAAAATACAATTTTGTTACATTCAAAATATGTCGGAAATTTTATTTCGTGGTGACCAATCGTGCAATACTTGTTACCTCTTCTCAGACTGCTATGCGATTAATGTACCAAGTGCCCCGAAAAATCTTCCCGGTTTTTATATTTATTATATCTCCGGTTCAAATGGGGACATTTTGAGTCTTTTTGTTTCATATTATAAGATTTTTTTGTTATTAGAGCTCAAAATTAATAACGACTGAATCATGCGTTCACAGTAAGGCGTTGAATGAACACTGGTAGGAAGAGATTTTTGACTCGGAGTTATCAAAATGACATTATTAATTTTTATTTTCAGTTTTCTAAGCAACGAAACACAGTTCTTGCAATAAAACAATAAAAAATGTAAATAAATAAAATAAACATAGTACTTTAGTATCCTTTAATATGACTACACATCTTTTCAAGACAGGTATTAGCTTGATTCATTATAGCGTGAAATGTTCTTCAAATCATTGCTCTATCATTCTTCATTTCATTATTTTAGCTTAGTTACTGTTTTATTTAAAATTCGTGCTCTGTTATTTAGAAAGGTGAAAATAAAATAAAAATCAACAATTCCTTGTCAAAAAACTTTCTACCACTATGTAGCGCCTTATCACGAAGTAAAAATTCAGTCGTTATTCTTACATAATTGAACTCTTAAAACAATAAAAAGTCCTTCAATATAAAACAAACAGACTCAAATGCCTTAGTTTGAACCAATAATACGATAAATGTAAAAAATGGGCACATATTTCGAACACACTTGGCGTGTAGCGAAAAATGAGTCAAGATGTTTTTAATCATTTCACACGATGATGTAGGATTTTGAATGTTATTATAAATAAAGCATCAAATTTTACTCGCTAAATACAATGTTACTATACAATTAGGCAATAAAAAACGGCAAAAATAGAAAATATGAAACTTTATCCTAATGGCATTCGAAGACTCAGGCTGTGAAATGAATTATAGATTTATAAGTTGGGAATCAATTTACTGTCATAGATATTTCATAACGGTTGAACTCAAACAATAATCTTTTCAATTCAAAATTAGTCGTGGCTGTGCAGTGTCTTAACGGACTTCCATGCTATTCCTTCATAACTTGAGGGTCCTCTCACAGCAACCCGAGGGGCGAGCGTGGCGATTGCCGCTACCTTCAAGACTTTAAGCTCTCGCTAGGCATAAAAATTAAAAGGTTAAATTGTAGAAAGGAAATCAACGTAAATCATTTATAATATAGAGGAAATATTCGTACTAATATATCAGCAAGATAAAAATTTAATGCTATAAAACTATACAAATAACCTTAATGTTGCATACATGTGGTGGAGGAAGTTTGACACGATAGATAATGCATTAGCAATATTGATAGATTTCAGAGTGGCATGTAAATCAGGCTTTTATAACTACAGTTTCCAGTTCTTCCTTATCGTTTAAAATATGAAATCAACGTACTCCATGCAGATCATTAATTTCTGATGCTCTTTTGTCCATCATAATTTTAAGTGGTGTGGACTGATATTTTATTCGTTTCTATTCCCGTGTTGAAAATAACCTCGAATTTTTTTCAAAAAGTTTACTTTTTATTGATTTTAATCATTCATTTGTACAAAAAGGACATTCATAAAGAGTTGAGTCTTTGGTGTCCCTTTTTTAGTTAAAATATCCAAGATAAATCTCAACCTTTTTGAAGCGTATCATACCTTTAATAACTAAACACTTTCACGAGTAGAAGTGAACAAATGAAATGAAGGACTGCCACGTGTACAGCACCACATAAGCACCCGGGTCCGTAGCCGCCGCCGTGTGGTGAAGACGCCGCCTTGGAGCGTTACAGAACGGACGGCGATGGCCGTTTTACCAACGGAGGTCCTGAACTTAGCTCTCGTCCTCTGAAGACGGTTTGAGCAAATGCATCCCAAAACTTGGGCTAAAAAATAATTGTCTTGGTTATCTTTGATTATAAATTTGAAAAAATGACTTCCTAATCAAAAGTAGTTGATGTAGTGATTTATTCCCTTCCATTCTTGTTTTTCGTCGCCTTGTGAAACAATCTTGGCCCCATAAGTGGTTTATTAACGCTTTCCGGCTGCCCGCTGCCCTCAAACCACTAAGTAAGTCGATTCAATCAATGTGAGTAGACCAAGGTCTCTCACCGGTGCACAGGAAGTCCTCGTTAAGCGATACTTCTTTATCCTTTTTTATGTGGCTACTTAAATGTACTTTCATGCCTGTATGGGGGCCTTTTAACGCACTGGAACGACGCGTGTTCCAGCGCGTCTAGAGGCTGCCCTACAGACTTGAAAATACATGAAAATACTTACGTAAGAAAAGATAAAGAATTACTGTATTATGAGGACTCCTGCACGTGTATACCATGCCCCATATATTTGTTAATGATTTTTAATTACTGTTTTCATACCTGAAAGCCGTTCCATTCATAACTCATTTATTGTGAGAAATTTCAAACAACTTGAATCACTGTGTACATTTTCATTTCCATTAATAAATTTACAGATTATTTATGAGAATTCGAGAAAAAATTTGTCAGTTTCTCTCTCCTGGAAACCAACACGTCTCGGCTAATTGGCTATACATTCCCAACGGGCTCTGCAATAAAATAAAATTTGTCTTATTGTCTTCTAAGCGGGAACTTCTAGTCTTAAGATAAACTAAATCATAAAGGCAGGTAAAAACATCGAGTTCTAATGTATATAAATAGTTCTACCAGACGTTTTGATGTTTCTGCCAGACTTTATGATTGTTTTTTGCTCTAATGCATTAGGGTTTTCTCGTCCCTGTCTCGATCCCGAGTTTCCCATCTCTTGCCAACAGCTCCACATTCCCATCGAATTTGAGCCGTTGGCAATTGTTCGGTCCTGTAGCAAGTATTCAGTCAATTGATTGATGAATTAGGGCGTGCACAAACAGTCAGGGCGTTTGTTGTACCCGGGGCTCAATATATCTCAGGTTTTACAAAACAAAATTGATTCAATCGTATTCACGAGTCCGAGTACCGAGAGCGGAATGTTGCGTTAGTAAATGACAACTTTCCCAAAATGCCCAGGATTATTTTTTGTCAAAATGGAACAGCATGAGCTTGTTTATTAGAAGAGTTTCGATTCATTCCTCAGAACATACGTGTATTCCAATAACGACATGGAGACACGTAACAGCTGACTTGAAGGTATGAGTGAGGAAGACCTAAAAGTCATTTCATAGACATTGTTTACTGACAAAACATGGGTATATTTATGCCACACAAACATGTTGCTTGTTTTTGCAGTCGAATAAAATTTTCCAAAATTGTAAATTGATGATGCAGATAGCCTGCAATGCATGTCATATTTTCATATGCATGATTGGTATGTACAAAAGTTTCGTCGCTATGTGTATAAAACATAGACTCATGGCTCAATGGCGCATCACCTGGACGTGCCATGGCTCAGTGGCTTGGCACTAATCGTTGCGAACATAAATCAAGTGGTGCTTAAAATAAGCTTGACATATGATGAGAAATCCTTGGTT
>VOMN01003176.1:0-11413 GCA_014899125.1 Orchestia grillus
TCATATGATGAAATTTCAAGCTGTGTCGAGACGCACCCACAATCCCTATCTGTGCCCCAGCGCACCATTCCCACCTCGCTGGTCCGGGCACACAACAGAGCAGCACGGCACATGCGTGAGCATGACACACAGCGTGGGGCAGGATGAGCGGGGTGTTCCAAAAAAGTGTCGTCACACTATTATACACCATGAATTATTCACTCTACGTCGAGAAATTAGATAAAGAAATTCAAACCAATCTAGTCTCACAATTCAAAAGTTGAACTATCTCGCGGGTGTATAGAAAATTAAGGTTGTCAGTCCAAAATTCAAAACTGCATCGATATTTCACTCTATGTATCAAGTTACATGTCTAGCAGGATGTTCTTATTTTAATGGTTTATCTTTCAATCCGACTTTCAATTTTTCCATGTATGACGAAGTATTTCAACGAATTTGTGTCACACCGCAAAGATTTGTACTGATGATTTAAGTTTTTCGTTTTCAGCTTTGTAGATTTTCCATCACATCGCAGTGGGCGAGGGCGATCAGCTAACAAATTAAAAATCATAGTTTAAAATGTTAATATCATTTGCATTTTTATTGCGCCACTAAATTGTTGTTTAGTTATTGCCAATTGATTTACCATGTCTTGTCTCACGAATGCCACATATTCTAGGAATAAATGATTATGTCTTTCCCTCCAACAGCATAAGTTCACATTCAAAGCATGGTACAATCGAGTTCCTGAACAGTGAGGGAACAACCTTAAAATTAAGTGTGGAAGTCGAATTGAAACTAATTTGAACATAGGTACCAGGAGTTGAAATTAACCAAAATCATTGCTTAATTTTTTAGACATATCTCTATAAGTTCAATACGTGCAGTTTTGAATTTTGGACGGACAACCTTAATTTTCTGACACGTAAGATAGTTCAACTTGCTTCGAATTCTGCAGAATAAGACATTTATAATTTAAATTAGAGTTGCAGCACGGCAGAACGACTTGCTTCATCTAGTTCTTGCGAGATGCATATTAACGGTGTGATGAGAGCTCCAAGTTGTACTGTGTGAATGTGACTGATTTCGGAATAAACGACTTTTCTTTATTTCTTCCTTACTTTCATGATATTTCGTATGAATCATAACTTTTTTGTTACCATTTTGCGGTTTACCTTATGTATAAGAGAATCTAGGTTGCAATAGCCCATCTTCGCACCGTAATTTTTATTTCACGATGTATGTACAACGATCACACAATGTTTTTAAGGCTAATATTTCCCTTTTCCTTTTTCGCAAAGAATTTAATAAGTATCAGTATTAAGCTGTGCAAATGCTCATAATATTTCGTATGAATCATACATGTTTTGCTATCATTTTGCGATTTATCTCATGCATAAGAGAATTTTAGCTGCAATAGGCTATCTTTGCACTGTAATTTTTATTTAAGATGTTCTTCGAGTTAAAATTTCACTTTTCGCGCTTAGCATAAAATTATAAATCACAATTCGAAGTTTCAACACGACTTCCACCCGTAATTTTTAGGTTGTAGTCTTACTAATCACAATCAAAAGTTCCATTGCGATTTACACATTTTAAATTTAAGGCTGTAATTTTACTAAATGAAAACCCCAAGGTTATATGCTTTGAATGGGACTGTTTTCGGAATAAACGTTTTTTTTCTTTCTCCTTTCTAATGGACTGTAAATTTATTTCAATTATCATACAGTATTTGACTATACCCAATAGCTTTGTGGAAAATGACATTCTAAGAACAAATTTATAACAAATTACATAGTCAGAGACGAGATCAGACATACATATTTTATTTTATTAGGGTTCAACATCAGTCGATCTGATGCGATCGATGCAACGCCACAATGCCCTATTTTAGCCCAGGAACTGACAATAATGCAATCGTGTTCTACTGTCTCATTCTTAACAACTCAAGCTAGAAAAAAGAGGTCGTGTTGCACTCATTTATAATAGGACAATTCGAAATCGCGTTAGAAATGACCCTGAGCTTGGAAATGCTATTTGAAGTTTTCATGACAACATTGGCGCAGAGAAGCTTGTTATCTTCACATTTATAATACATTCCTACAAAAAAAATTTTCCCACAGTCTAATTACCCAAAAGGAAAAATTCATTTACAAACGATTACAGCACCTATCTTATAAAGTTTTGCTCTCTGAATGAACTTAGAAAAAAATTCAATGAAATTTCGGCAGTGTCTGAAAATTGCAAAATGTTTTTCGAACAAATTTTCAGTCAACAAAAACTGCACGGCCGAGTTTGTTGAACATAAACAATTCTGTACCATGGGAAAAAGTTCTTTATAGGTCCCTCCTTGTGATCACCCTAAGAACCGCCGAAGTTAACATTTAAAAAAGGAGCTTCCAGCGCGATTCATTGGCACAAACCCTCCAGCTGACGGAGTCAATTTACCGTAGCCTTAGCGAATTATTTCCATGGCCTGAGAATTTTCGTCCCGCAAATTCCGTGCTGTCGAGGCACGTTTTACGCAAGACTGGAAACGCGGGCCCTCGCCTCCATACAGGTAAGTCAAAGTGTCATCCGCACGAGTAATCCGATTGGAATCCTGCCGGCCAGACGCCAGGTATCATCCAGAGGATTGTTTCCGCTGAGCAGCACAGGTTTAAGGCAATTATCAGACAGCTTCACGAGCCCATGTATAATCGCCAAGAAATTAGGGATGATCTTGATGGCCAGGCAAGCTTATGGTGTCCTCGAATGCCAGCGCTGTTTAGCAAGATATTAGAATGGGATGGCGTAGCACCGATATCATTAAAAATTCGTTCACTTAACAAGCTACAGCTCAATCTTATCTAATAACTCATCTAGCATAATTTAATTTAGTTAACGTAGTTAAACAAGTATCCAACGAACATGTCTCAAAATTTTATCACCGCACTTATTATTCTTGGTACGAAAAAGTACTTTCAATGTCTCACATCACAAATCCTGCGTACTCATCTCTTTGTGAGCATGGGCCGAAGTGGCTGTGATTGAAGCGTTTGCACGAGATGAGGAGCAGAAGTCTGCGAGTGACAGTAGGAAAGATTAAGTAGCACCCATAATGCCATTGGAGCTCATCCTGTTTGGCAGTTTACTTCTCCTGCCGTCTTCGGCAAACTCGCATTCAAAGAGACAACAGGACGAATTTCGCCCCTGCTTGACGTTTAACTGTGTACGGTGTTTGTACTTCCTCATTGTGAAACTTTGTCATCAAAGGAGCTTGAGGATCAGCCAGCAAGAACTATTTCTCTGTTTCCGTCACAAAAGACAGCCCTGCAGGCAAGTAAAAAAGAACGGTAGTGATTCAGTCAACATCGCATTTTAGGCTTGTCTCGCACTTACATTGAAGAATCCAATGAAATAGACTTTGAAACTTCAGGTGCGGTACGGCGTGCTGCATTCAAAGCGAGAGACCCTGACATTGATTTTTGTCGATACAAGAATAATTATTAAATATAAGATAGTTCGAGCGAAAGTGAACTACCTTTCGACAGGAATTGCTGTGAAAGAAGGCAGAGGAGAACAGGTTTTTCATAGGATTTTCACACTTTGACCACCGTGTAAAGCTAAGTCAGCCTGCAATGAACAACTCTACAGAGCAGCCGTGAATGATTCGGAATTAATGGTGGAGGTTAGAAGCATAATCAAACCTTTAAAGACTGGAATATTTTTTTCACACAGGTTAATAAGCACACTTAGGTGGACTCTTTTCGCATGTTTTTCCACAATCGGGGGAAAATATAAAACAGAAGCTAATCTGCATTATTTTGCAATAGCAGTAATTGTTATTTTCCTTCAATTATCATTGAGGGAAGCGGGAACTATAATAGTGACAGGTGGAACTGGGTGAGTGATTAATCACAGGTTACGGGGCCAAACTAGCTTGCAAAAATCGCAGTCAAAACGACCACTTCATAGGACCAACTTTCCAATCTCAAACTTAGTAACACAAGAGTAAAACTACATTGAAAAACGGCATGATTAAGTTGTACATATGGAACAGCAAACAGCAGTCACGGGTGCGTACGAGTTGAAGAAGAGGGGACATCAACAGTCAGGCAAACTTTAAGCGCAATGCAAGCACATGAGGACGACGTGCAAGGTAGGCAGTGTAGTAGGGGAAAAGTCAGAAGTACCACCGGGAGCAGCAGCAGCAGCACCAGCAGCAGCAGCAGCACCAGCAGCAGCAGCAGCGGCGGCGGCCCCACAAAGGGCAGGTCCAGCGATCGTCTACAACGTAAGCCGCTTTGGTTTTTTAGTCCCATGACGGTGAGGGCGCTGATCCGGCGTCATCGTGCGCACAGCTCTGCAGGCCGACCGGCCCCGGGCCACGTCATGAGGGTGATATAGTCTCAATATTACACGATGTGTCTGCTGCTGATCAATAAGGTCTCTCGTGAAGGCTTGAACGTGCGTCATGGACACCAGGATGATAGCCTTCACTCCTCATGGTATAATGCTGTTCGCTACAACTCACTCAGTGAACGTTCAAGATCATTATTTATAATTCAGTATAAATTCAAATTGATGGAATAATCAAAAATGAAAATTTCTACACGATTTTTTTCTTGAACAAGAATTATTTCGACACAGCAGATGCACCTCAGATCTGGTATTTAGCAAAAAATATTTGTAATTTGAATCAAAAATTTGCGCCACATAAGGTCAACCTAACAGGACGTGTATACTGGACATCAGGCAGTTGGGCCGTGATGGCTACAATGTACATGGCAAGTTAGGATTTTTCTCAATTGCTTTATGTTGACGTGCGTGAGATTTGTTTCGTGGAACCATGACGAAAGAAAATTCGTCGCTTAATGCACACATCGTTTTGACACAATATAAATAGATCGTGCAAAATTAACTGACTGAGGCACGAATAACAATAATTCATGGAGCGAAAATACATGTATCGTAAATGCGACGAAGATTAGCGACATGATCTTTGACTTCTGTGAATGTGAAGTTTCTTTTTGGACGCCCCTGAGCCCAACAACTCAAGCAGTGCGATGCTTTGAGTCACTGGGAGTTGTACGCGTAGAAAGCAGAGGGCGTGATTGTCGAAGATCGTACAATACTGAACTGAGCTCTCTCATGCACACGGCGTAGATGTATCATTTACACCAAAATCGGGGATAGTTGTGTATAATAATGAACCAAGACATACTGAACAGAAATTTCACAGAACAAATTGGACGATAAAACACTACAGAATAATTTCATTACAATCATGTGCCCATAAAAATATTGAAATTGTATAATTCCAAATCATACAGCGTTCAACAAGAGTAAGTGAGAAAACCTGCAAAATCAACAAGCTTCTAAATTTCCGCGAATAAATACGTATACAAATTCAGAAATAAGAATACAACTAAACATGTAATAGGTAAAATTTACAGGTAGACACATACGAACGAATACGGGTAATTTATTCAGAATTAAAGTATAAGTGAAAATATTGATTTTCATCATGGACTAACGCTCTTCGAGTGATCTTCAAGTTTCACCACTTAATACGGCACCCGTGCTAATGATAAGCATCATCTTCACAGAAGCTTAAATAATTAAGTTCTTCTCAAATTGAAAAGCATTTTACATTCGCAACACACCGCCAAACTGAAAGAATAGCAGCTATCACATGGACACAAACGTAAGCGTGAAAAATAGTACAAATAAACTCAGCGCAACAAATCTGACATCGCTTTGAATTAAGAGAACAAAAGGATGAAAAGAAGATAAAGACACAGGAATGGTCAACACATTTAAAAACGAAACGATTTTTTTAAAACGTGTTTGATGTTCATGCTTTCCTCATAACCAAAAAATCATACTAATTCAATAATACACGGTGTCTTGTGTTCTGCGCACCCTAAGATTATAATACCGAATTAGGAAGATGGTAAGCTGTGGTCATTGCACAACAGATATTTTCTAAATAAAACAGCGTCTACATTTTGGAACTGCAATAACTTAATCGATGAAATATCAGAAGAAAATAATACGGTTTTTTAACATTAAAATATACATTTAAGACGTGCACAATGACTTGAACGATCGCCGTCCCATTTACGTAGTATATTTTAGTAAGTTGATGACTATTCGGCTTTGCATTTTACGTCTGACGTAAATAACCATCAACAAATTTTTCACGATTTTTCCCAATTTATTCGGAGATGAACCTCACAGACGCCGTAGCAGAACGCCTTTTGTTAAGCCCTCACAAGAGGATGAGAAAGCGGGAGCGACGAGTCGGAAAATGAGAGGCAGAGCGCAACAAACAAGCGCTCAATGAACGCCTTCAGCTGAAATGATGCTTACCGCACGACCCCGACTCCAGAGGTAGGAGATCGTCATACGTCATGAAGATTTGCGAACATGACTTGAAATGAATTTGCGCACGTCATACAAGGTGCCGTTGCTCGGTCGACTGCTCATATTTATCGACAGAATTACAACGAACATCACGGAGAAAGAAAATAAATTCTATAAGAAAGAGAACAATACCGATCCAACACTAACTCAACACTCAAAAATTGTTCAACATGCAAATGTAACCAATAAAGAAAATTAGATTTCAACAATTCGGTCTCAGAGCATCGGTCTCTATAGTTCTGTGGCGATATACATAATATATAATTTACTTTTGTATATTCTGTAAATAGTAATGTAGATGAATAGCTACCTTTTAAGAAACATTTCCCCGTAAATATTCGTACCAAACTTTGCTTATGTAAACTTGTGTATCTGCGATACCTGGCAACGATAGATCTGCTACGGCTTGCTACTAATTTCAATGAATTAAGGGAACTCAATGAACTAAATAAATAACTAAATAAAATGAACAAAATGAACTTCAGAATCAATAATATTGTACTTCAAGAACCATCAGAAGAGTAATAAAAAGAAGAAAATATGTAGTGGGAAGACGAACGACTGATGAAACAACCGCCTTTCGTCACCACCTAAGTCCGCTCCAGTTCCATGCTGCCTACACAGACGATGTGAGGAGCAGAGCTATATACAGCGGCGCTCAACTCAAACCCCTATGAAGTGCCACATCAAAAGGAGTCATTTAGGCAAGTGATAGCCCTGTACAAATATATTTATACGTAAATTCAAATATATATGTTTGAATATATTTTTTATACATTATTTTATTTTATTGAAAACCAAAGACATACGTTTGTTAACAGTTTTTATTCGTTTTTTTCAATTCTACTTACGAGAATTCTTAAATTTGGTCGTAGTTGGTGAAGAATATTTCTACAAGGCATTTATAATTTTAATAAGTCGACGTTCCGAATGTTCATACATTCACTTTCAAGAACAAATTTGCTCTAAATTCAACAAGAATTTTGAGATTGAAGTACTATTCTGCGGTTACTTTTGTAAGAGGTAAAAGTTAGAAATGACATAAATTAGAAAAATAATCGCAGCGTGCGGTCGAAACCAGATTAATTAAGTCGATAGTCAGTTGCTGCTGCAGAATTTATATCTCAATACGCTCGTACCTATGATACCTACCGTTCCGTCACGCTTCACTACCTCTCAAGTGGAATTCCAGGTCTCGAGCGAAGTATCCTGTATACGGGTTGCATGTTTGGCAATAAAATGCCAGTCTTCTTGGCACATTTTTAGTTTTCCTAATAGAGTTCTGACTACTCGCATCATCAAGAAGAAAATTGCTTCCAAGACCGGACTATCTCTTCCCTGAACCTTTAACCTCTGTCCAACACTTGAGAGGACCACTCCTCGCGGGCTACTTTATCTAACGTTTTTCATCTAAATTTCCATGAAATTTTCACGGGTTCTGCTAGTTAATATAACTTCTCCAACAGAGAGTCTGGCCGGGTCGTTGTAGCGTCGAAGAATGCTGGTATTTTCTTCCAACATTGGACGCGTCATGACAGGTGTGGTTTAGGTTCATGCACATTTTAGCCTCCTGAACCTCGATGACACGTCAATCTTCGGATTAGAGTCGTCCTTGATTGAGTCGTCTCAATCGGGCCGTCTCCAATCAGCTATCAAATCAAAAGTCGTCTCCAGCAGCGACTCTCATGATTAAGTTGTAAACATGGATTGCAAGTATTATTCATTAGACATTACAACGATCATTAAAAATATAACAACTTTTATCAAACATTCAGTTGGTTTAATCTACATTTACTATCCAGATTCAGAACGCAATTTTTCGGACCCACTCCAGGACGGCTGAGTCCCCCCCTAACCTAACCAATTCTGATATGTTTAGGCCGTCCATACATAGGTGGACAGCTATCGGCATCTGCCACAGGAGTTCATATGGCGCAGGTGCCGCTTAAACCTGGCAGAAAAAAACATAACGACTAAATATGGACGCCCAGCTAATCGACCGGTTTTAAAAGGACCTTACTATACGTGTGGTACCACCGCTTGGAATTGAGGTATGTACACCTGTACACAGGGTTGATGTACACCCGTACACAGGGTTGATCTACACCCGTACACAGGGTTGATGTACACCCGTACACAGGGTTGATGTACACCCGTACAGAGTTGATGTACACCCGTACACAGGGCTGATGTACACCCGTACACAGGGCTGATGTACACCCGTACACAGTACCCACACAAGACTCGCACCAGAAAAAGAAGCCCCCACAGCCCCCGCGTTGCCGTCACAGCGATCACCACAAGTCTGCGCTACGTTCAGAGAGAATTCAGTGTTCAATAAGACTGGTACTTCGGACCACCTGCACATACTGATTGAATAGATCATTTCACTTGTTACCGGTACCCGGAATATTTTTTGCCCCGTAATTCTTCCTTTTGTGCACTATTCTGATTTTGCTAGATGCAGAAGCCATATTGTGATTATGGAGCATGTCTCCGAGTGGGTTTCGATTAAGAACGATTAATTTCATAAGAGTTTTCTTCACTCCGAGTTGCAAGGTCTAGCTGGAGGGCGCGGCAGCCTGTACTCGCGGCCGGGCCCNCGAGGGAGAGCCGCGTGCGCCATTTTGGGTCAGCTGTGACCTCCATGCGCAGCGCGTCTACCTAGGCGCAGGGCGCGCGCTGAAGTGATCGGATGTAATTGTCAGTTCGACATCAGCGAAACAAAATGAAAGGGTGAGCGAAATTAGTGCTATTTTCTGCACTTGTTTATATCATGAGACCGTGTTTAATTGTGTTGCAAGTTGAAAATACTTACGTGCACTCTTCTATTTCATTTCCCTCTCACGAAACTAACAACCGCATCAGACAATTTCGCCGCGCCCTGTACATCAGAAAAGGTCGGACATCTCGTCAGCCTTTACACAACGGACACTGCGATCGTTAAATTTTTGCTGCTATACGCACACAATTCAATTTTTTCGCTTCCACGTCAATAAACTTATCAAATGATTATTAAAATTACTTTGACAGCCAAAATTATAAACAATTACAGATGCTCCGACGTAAAAACTAGACCGGGTAAAATGTGTCGTCATCCAACTCGTATATTCATGGGTCGACCATCAAGTCACTCAAGCTGCTGTGCACTAAACCACACCCTCTACGACACACAAAAGAGCAGCATGCGTTGGCCGTACACATTAAGTCACCCTAGAATTATCATTATACCGTCAACTCTTATCTAATTAGTCGACGTAATCATGCTCTGCTTTCCAAGAAGTAAACGTTAAAATATTTAAATAAATTAACTGATCTCATGAGTGTCCAGTTCTGTCGCGATATCCGCTCTTCTCAGTCTTTTATTTGATCTAAATAATGTGTTCATAATAAAGCAACCATAAACGCTTGGTGCAGTTAAAATCAACGCCTATGCAGTCTTTGCTGAACCTAAGAACCATGTTCTCAACGATTAATAAATATCAAATACTAAACACACTTCATTGAAAACTTTTTAAAAGCAGGTTTCAGAAACACGTACACTTCGTCGTCCAAGTGCGGACATGAAATTCTGCGTGACGGACGGGCCAACTCACAAAATTAATGCATATGCAGGCAACCTGGAAGACCGAAAATACGTGTGAACAATTTTCACTTTGTTTTGAAGGGAGGACTTTTATTTCCCTCGTCCAGCAATGCCCTGGGCCAAAGGGCTGGCGGCCAAACTCGCCAAAAAGAATTTACTCGGCAAAACTGCGGCCAAAAATGCGGTAGGAACGGCGGCTCGTGGGAATGTGGACGCTCCTCAGCCGCTGAGCGACTTAGAAAATCGCAAGCGCGGTGATGCCGTACACATATTTCAAGAAGGTAGCAAAACCGAGCGAAATAGCGCAACTTGGTTCAAGGAAACAAAAAATTGCCCAAAAATACTTCAACATGTCCCCCGTCAATAAACTTGCAGTGCGTTAATAACGAGCTACAGGTCTACGTCCTATATAAGCAATCGAAAATGTGTTTAGATAAGCCTAAACATCCAGTAAATACTGAATAATATGAGAATTTCACCCAGTATATTTGTTCCGACTGGATTTTAACCGAAGTTATCAGCATTAAAAAGGTTTAGAAGAAATATTATGTCGAAATGAGTTTCCAACGTATAAACACAGCAACACAATTTTCACACATCGCGTAGAGAAACATCCGGATTAGATTAGATTACTAGTTAGCTTGATGATCTCTCTACACATGGAATGTGACCCGAAGAGAAAAAAACATTTAATATTGCCTATAAAGAACGGGAAATCTATACGTATGATGTCTTCCCACACAAGATCTGCAGCGCAGAGAAACAGCAAGTTAAAAATGAAAAGAAAAGACAAAGATGAAATAGGGAAGAGGGTGTAACAATTGAGACAAAATGGACGCGAAAGATAGAAGTCCCGAAGACAAATCTACAGGTGAGATAACCTAACAGTGCCCCTAGTAATGCTAGCGCCCAAAACATATGATGGATAACCTTAACTATCCTTACCCTACTGCACATCCTACTCGCCTTGAGGGGAGAAACATCCGGAATATCAGTTGACAAAAGCAATGAGAATCTGTCATGGCTGGCGTTGAGCGGTAGATATGACTATCTGAACATGGTTAGCGAAGAGCGGGAAAAACGGCTAGCGGTCAGAGCAAAATGAGCATCGTTGGACTATGACCAAAATAATCAGGCAAGCCAACAACGCATTCTCAGGTCGATTCACATCCCCGAGCACCAACACCCTCCGACCCTGCAACACGAGTACATACAATAATCCTCAGACTGTCACGGGTGTTACGTTTCAGATCCCCCAGCGATGGGTAAAATCCACGAAGTAGAAACAGGATTGCCTAGTGTGATTTATTAATGTACATTCACGCATAGTTTTATATTTGATAAACCAAATTTTTCATAAAACCTCCATACTCCCTTCTAGACCATTCCGCCACTCTAAAACACTCGTGAATACTTTTAAATATTTTAAACTCCAAC
>VOMN01003179.1:0-26808 GCA_014899125.1 Orchestia grillus
CAGGCGTTCCCATTAGTCCAGCCCTTGAACCTCACGAATATTCGCCGTGAAACTTCATTGTACACTTTCCAGCTTCACTATGTTTTTTTCTGGTGCCTGGATCCCATAACTGGCAACAGTACTCGGTCAGAAATAGGATCAGCGCTTTGAACAGCGAAAAGCATCGGCTTCGATTCTCGTGCCCTGAAGACTCGCAAGATCCAGTCAATTTAGCTGGCAATTTTTCACTGTTAGGTCAATATGTTCTCGAAATCGTCCGTTGTCCTCGACGATAGCACCCTGGAACTTCAGAAGATGAATATCCCTGGGAACTTCAGAACGGTTGAATAAATTTAGTTTTGAATGAACAAGTTTAAGTTTGAACTATATAGAAAGCTTTCATTTTTTAAAGCTTTCACTCGGTAAGAATAATTTTTATGCTCATGCAGTGTGCTTGTACAGCCGTACCCTGAACCGCAGTTTTTAGTAACTCTAACAGTGTTGTGAATTTGTGGCATTTGTAAAATATGAATTGTCTTTTTTCCCCCTCATATTGCCTTTCCATTCTCTATCTCTGGCTATATTTCCCAAAACATTCTATCTCTTTTTCGTCGCCAGGTTTCTACTAATCTTTAGCATTTTTTTTGTCCTTGAACTCGTCTTGGACTTCCGTCTACGTCTTGTTCTTTCTCGAATAGCTCTTTTCCTGCATTTGTTCTCACCATTTCATATCACTTCAGCCGATTCCAAAATGATAGGTCAAAAATATTTTGAATGCTTTCATTTGATCTGAAAAACTCTCACCAGTGTAGTCTACAGCCGTACCCTGGATACGGACGTGAACTAAAATTATCAATTTTAGGTGCTGTGAGTTTTTTAAACTAATTATTGAAAAATGTAACACAAGGAGGAAGTAAGGAAGGAACAGACAAATGGAGGTACAAGCAACTTTATATATAGACGAGAGATATTATTATAAACGCTTACCGTGTTATGCGTTGAACTGCTAATAATTTAAAATATTGTTTAATAAATGTGAGACGCATAGGAAAACGCTGGCTGATGTATATAATGATGGGAGAAAAATACAGGAAAATATGGCACACGAAATGCACACACAGATATAAAAGCAAGACGGGTAAAGAAAATATGTTTTAAACTTGGGGTTACAGAAAGAAATAAGAACTGTCCTTGAGAGTTCTCACAAAAGGCTTTGAGGAAAGAAATTAACTGATTTTTCATCAGAAAATATTTCGTCAGAGAACGTAGTTTTCATGCAAACTGAAATATGAGAATAATTAATTGCACGGTCTTCAAAGTACATCAAGATTAATAACAGCTTGAACTAACACAAACTGGAACAAGACTTCACTGAGAGAAGCAAACTCTAGTGCTCCAAATAAGTGTGCCATTACATGCATTATCAAACGCTGATTCGTTCAAAATGTCGTCGGAAAATTTTCAAGTGTTTTTGAAAATACAAATTCGGATGCATTGAGCCTACAATCTTAGTCAATAAAGTATATAGCAAGTATGAAGTCCTGTTAGAAAAGTTGGCTCACCAATAACACAGAAGTGTGAGAAAAGAGCTTAAAAGTATGCATTCATTTTTCTGTAGTGTCACAGCACGTGGTTGAGAGAGGTCTCAGTTTTTGATGTACAAGGACTTGGAATTGAGCACATCTAAACTGCAGGACTATAAATGTAAAGTTAAAATTTGCACCCGTTATTCGAACAGGAAGGAAATTTACCGAGGCATCTCGCAGGAGAACGTGAAGGTATTATAACCCACTCGTCCAATAATAACAATGCATGTAAGCTACTTCAAAAAATTCCCTTCCACAATTTTCAAGTATGAATGAAGTATGAAAGTATGGCTTGTGCATTGGAATAAAAAAAGGACCAAAGTCAAAATTTCAAGACTCCTCAGAATGTTTCACAAATTTCAAGCTCTCTCGCAAACTTGCCGGCGTATTGACAAGAAACTTTCGAACGCGCTCGACTTCCTCCTGCAACGACGTCAATGTCTGCGTGCCTTCCTGGAGTGAACTTGACGCGCAATGCCCTAATCTGGAAATTAATCGCTGCATTTCCTGAAAATCCTTTGGCAAATGCACGCTGAACAGTTGTGCATTTCACATACTCACACGTACGAAAAACTTTTCTTTTACCAGCGAATGACACTTATAGTACATACCCAAGACAAAATTAATTCAGACCGTTGCAAGTTTTCTAAAGACACCGTTAAAATTTTGGAATGTTCGAGTAATAACAGCCTAAGTTTTTAAATTACGAAATGACGTATTTACCCATAACGCTCATCAACCACCCGCAAAACAAGTTGGAGACTTCAGATGGAGACGCTGGAGTACATATTAACAAGTCCAAATGAGCTGTAAGACCACATAAATGCAAGCTTTCATCGAAATTATTTCAGCGCGCGCTTGTCTGCGAGTAAAAAGAAAGTGAAGTATAATCGGCCAACATTTTAGACCGACTGAGTAATGAGTACACTAACAAAACATTTAGGCGTCTACCATGAGCATGTATGTATAAGTATCGACGTAAGTTGGTTACAAAATTGAAGCGTTAAATAAAACATTCTAGTGTATACACAACCTCTATTGACCTATCAATGGCATGACATAAAATTACCGAGATTCTCATGCAAATAGGAAAATCAACTCTATGAAAAACAAAAGCAGTTGAAGTATTATATATATATATTTGAGATAGCACCTGATATTAATTTCACGTCTTCGACGGCGGAATATTGCGACGAGTGCGGCACAACTTTTCGTTTTCCTCGTAAAACAACCTTAATTCGAATAAAAAATAGAGTGAATGACAATATGATTCGTACAAGCGTTGTACTAAAGGACAAAATAAGCACAAAAACTCTCTTAGGGATAAAGAAAAAATTTACAATTCTCGTCAATTAAATTGTCCATCAACTGACATTAAATCGAGATCTAACGAAGATAATGTTTCCAAGGGGACACATCTAATACCCGGTAAATTAAAGATGAGATTAGGGGAATTTTTTAGCTGTTTCACCGCCGTGTTATCCTCAAAACAAAGCATCGCGCTCTCTTTATTGGGCGCTAAATCCAAACAACGTAAAACAAGAGTAGATGGAGCATCGAGCTTGTCTACACAGAGCTAGTAAACAAAAACTTCGCTGGCTGCAGAGACTCGCGTCTGCGTCCACAGCATGGGCCCATGTGGCCACTAAAGGAGCGTAAACAGTCACAAATGAACAGGACCGACTTCAGTGAAGTTCGGTGAAACCTCTTCAAAACTAGAGTTCGGGCAAATGGACTACATCAAATGAAGTTGATGAAACTTTTCGATTTCTTCAATGAAAATTGAAGCGAGCTATGAAAATATCAGAGAGAAGTACGCTGTAAGGCACAGCAGCTTGCAGCTTGCGTGGTTGGAGCACATGTAAAAAAGCAGAATCTTTCCTGCAATGGTGAATGTAAGTGTTTCAGACCGAGCAAATACTAATTGAGTTTTTTTTAAACTGCTGAGTAACGAACGCAATACATAGCATATAAGTCATCATATCTACTAACTTACAGTGCCTGTACATAAGAATTTCCACGACTCGATTTTTACAGTACATATTTTAGAAATTTCGACTCCTGGTTTAGGGTAAAAAGTATAGGTAGTTGGAGAACGCATACTTACCAGAATATTTAAACATAGCACAAGAAAATTAATTGACAACAAGAAAATTATTCAAGCAAAAAATGTATGGGACATAAGCATTTGGGCAAAATTAAAAACAAGTTCTTAGTACTTCTGAAAGTATCTGGAAGGTTCATGAAAAGTATTTCAATCAAGATACTCAAATTGTGCAATAGAATAATGATTCAACATAACGTCAATTTAAGAGAAAAATTTGTCTCATACACTTTTTGCGTAGTCTATTTTCTGGTCGTCAATAAATTTTGTTCTGTTCTGGTTAGATATTCTGGTAAATATATATTCCCTGAAATACATGTACTCTTCACCCCAAACCAGAACTCGACATTTTTCAAATACATCCAAAATACAGTTATGTTAATACTTCTATCCAGGCACTGTACGTAAATTCACAAGTAAACGGAATAACTTTTCGGGTTTGTTAAAATTTTAAATTCTATTCAGATGCAAACGTAGTCAACGAACAGTGTCGGGAACCCGCACAAATTTCAGGAATGATCTCCAGCACCGATGCGGAGCGTAAAACCGGCGTTTTGCTGATACTACATACATAGTCAAACTGCTCGAAAAGAAAGGAATTACCTTTAATTGCACATAAAAGTTCAGATGAAATAAACGAATATATTACGACAAATAACGACACACCGAGTTTACACACTGTCTGTACGCAGTTTTCGACATACACAATAGAAAAAACGCCGAAAAATACAATATTCGGGTGCAAAATGATTTTTACGAATTTTCGATTGAAAAAGACATATTATACGCGATGCACGCAGTATTTCATCCAACTTCAAAGCCGAAAGTGATTCATTGTAGTGAAGTGATTCATTGTAGTGAAGTGATTCATTGTAGAAGTGATTCATTGTAGAAGTGTCAGTGCTCATGGTAGCGACCAGAACGAGAGCGATTAAAACTTCTGGCACGGAGCCAGCGGTGGGAGTGCCACTGCAGCAGACGTACAGAGAAGCTGCCCTCGCGTAGAGGTGGTAACTTCGGTGCCGTACTTATCGCAGCGCTGCTCCTATTGATCCAATGAATTGGGCCAATCTGAAGAAAGACTTCGATGTGTTGGTAAAATAGACGCAGGAAAAAAGGCGGTAGTGGATAATTATAGAACGCGTGGATGAATAATGCTAGTTAAAATATGAATACATCCATTAGGCTAACGTCAGAGAATTAGTTATCTCCCGAAATTTGAGTAGACGAGTAATTCTCAACTTGTGACGTTTACAGAAGGTGAGAACAATTGGACACTCACAAACATCGGTAAACACGAATTGGTTCTTTTCTTAGTGTTTGACACCAAATGAAGTGCATGTGGACAGCGATTCCTGCAGTCCCAGGAAATGTTGACCTTCTCGACGCCAAACTCGTCCTCATTGTCCCCCCTAGTTCATCTTTCTACGTCAAGTAAATTCAATGCAAAGTTGAAGACAAAATGACCGGCACCCTCTGCAAATTGCGCATACTCAACACCCACACAAATGTAGCATATGTAAGCTAAAATAACTGTACTAATATCGCATTCATATTTTAGAGCTTTCCTGTCGGAGTGTATTTAGTCAATTCAGAAATGGGTTACGCCATTTGAAAATAACGTACATAATCAACAAGAGCTTGTATATTTTTCGTCAATGTCAGCGCACACCCGCATGATCAATCCCAGGAGTAATAAACACCGTAAATCTTTCCCTGACCGTAAACAAATCGTTACAGATTTACACCGCAATTCACGTCAAATAACGAGATGGCTTCCGTGCTTCCGCGCGCCCGCAGCCTCCCGGAACTTTCGCGTAACAGCGCTGCGGAATCGACATAAAAATGAAAAATAGTGCAGAAAAAATGACAGAGCAGGCGCTGGCTAGAGCCATTAATAATCCTTCTGCATCCAACCCGCGAGCCACAACTCGTATAAATATCGCATGTGCGTAGTTGAGAGGCTGGGCATTTGATAACTGCCAGTACTTCACAGTTACAAGAGGAGGAGAGAGAGAGAGAGCACGAGAGAGGGCGCTACACCTACAGAGCAGTTTAATAACTGGAGCGCGAGAGCTGTTAGCTGCAGACGGCGTACGCAGCGGGGGAAGGCACAGCTAGTTTGAATGACGCTTATTTCAATGAAGAAAAGAAATTGATGGCTACTGCCGCTTATATTTACTTCGATTAAAAGCTGTAAAGCACCCAGTTGATTTAACGTATCCTTAGAATATTTGAATTACATATCCAATCATTAAAATTTGTTTTAATTTTTTCAGAATCTTTCTAAAATTTCAATTTTATACTGATATAGATTTCACTTAATCAGAAATAAAGCAACGTGTTCGTGAACGATATCGAAACGCATCTTTCGTACGTATAAAAGAATCTAGGTTGCAATATGCCATCTTCGCACTGTAATTACTATATTAAGAGATGTCTGGCTTCACTTTTTGTGCCTAGGAACGAATTTAGAATAACGATCCAACGTTTGAACGCGACTTCCACACGTATTTTTTAGATTGTAGTCATGCAAATTCCAATTAGAAGTTCCATCGAGACTTTCATGTTTTAATTTTAAGGCTGTAATTTTACTAATTGAAAAACCGAATGTCCTATACTTTGTATGTGAGTGATTTCGAAATAAACGATTTTTATTTATTTCTTTCAATCGAGTTCATCCTAGGACATTTTAAATTGAAAAGATATAGGACGCCTTTGTAAACGGAGACACTGACATAAAAAACTAAAACAATATACTCGTGCTCAAATGAGGACCAAGTATATCGGCTAAAATTAGGATATTGAGAGCAAATGCACATACATAAACGGCGTTGCAGTAGTAGTAGTAGTACACTCGACTAGCAAAGTACTAAACATGAAATAAAAGCACAAACACATGGACCAAAATAAGATGTAAAGGAAGATCATTTGATATACGTGTTACTCTAATGAGAGAAAACGAAGACTCGGATACACTTCAACTCAAAAATAAAATCTACACAAGATTCCAAAAAACGTTCACCCAACAATGAGAAGCCAGAGGGATATCTGGGACAAATGCCAACCAAAATTTACACTGTCCATCAATCTTCATTGTTCCCTCCTACGGAAAATCCCAATGCAACGCAAGGTTTGGTAGTCGATCAAAAACGTCGGAGAAAAGTTTCTTCTTTGAGAAGTGAACACACGGGAAAAATGTTCGCTTGATAAATAGCCAACGGCCAGGCTCATGAAGTAAGTTTACCTTATTTCCCTCAGATTTAGTCGAGCGATGTTGACGTCAATTCGAAGCTGTTCATATTTGGTCCAAAATCCTTTGAGGCCGAAACAAAATTGTCAGTGATAAAGTGAAAAAACGGTGTGACAGAAAATAATAAGTTAGCACTGAAGGGAAATTGCAAAAATTTACGTAATTAAATGAATTCTAAATTAAGCACTGTGTATAATATTATAGTTTCCTAGTAAAATGAAAACGAACGTTAACTTTTCAATTTTGAACAAACTGATAATCGTAAAGCGCACACAAACAAAATTTGTTCGTTAATCACAAAGACGATCCATCCTAATCACTCACAAAAAACAAAAGACCTACAAAGACTTACATAGTTGAAGGCAAACATGAAGGAAATATGCAGACTTCAACGCTGAACTTGAGCACAAAATTACTCCATTTTTCTAACACAAACCACATAAATCATTGATAGGTATCTACATTTGATACCATACGTAAGCACATATCACACTGAAACACTTTTGGAAGTAGCGTCTTGCTCTTCGGTATGATGCACACGAGTCCCAAAATTTTCAAGCGTGTTGTTATTTGCGGTACAGCGCCCAGTGCTAAAGCCAAAATAACATCGTCGACTCAGGCATACAATACAACAGGCAAGGCTCTCCATAACAGCCCGTGAAGCTCAATAAGTCAATTTCGCTCACGACGACAGGCCTTCAGAAGAGAGGCGGCCCTTCCGGAGCAATTAAATTGCCTTCAAATCGGAGAACGGGGGCTCTTAGTCCGTACATTTATTACACTGCACTACAACAAAATAGCATTAATTCAAATACACATGGAACGCACATTCAATGAACAATCCCACTAATAACTTGAGTGAAAAAATGCACATCTTTAGCACTTTTCACTGAATAGTAAAGGTAAAAAAATATTTTCCCACAATGCATTTATACCTTTCATCACATGAGAATTTATCATTTTCATCGATTTAGGAGTGTTCGGAGTTGACCTGAAAATTTTATTCTAGCACTAGAAGACAACTGTGTTCTGTGTCACGCTGGGCTCGGTGGACTACTTAGGGAACGCAAAGTCTTCTTCCAAAGATGCTCACCGTTCCTTCAATTATACAGTACATATGTCTTATATAACTTAGTCAAATTTACCCTCGTTTCCCTAAACCATCTAATTTCCAGAATTGGACCCTACTTTCGCTCAATTAGGCTTTTCCGATCGCAAGATCCAGTGAAGGCTGCACAGATTGTCCCGTAAGGAAGAAAAGTTGGAATGTTTGAGTTGGCGCAAGTCTGGGAGACGGACCTCTGCACCTCGGACGCACGAAATGAGGGAAAGAAACCAAGATACTCGGATGAAAGGTTTGTAAAATTTCTCCTTTCTACATTAGTATTACGGACTCTGAAATGGATAGATGCCTCAAAAAAACGTGAAGAAGAAGAACCTTATGATAACGTTTCCACCAGGATCACCAGCACACTGCATATATGGACCTCCCAGTCCCGACTGGAGAACTCGTCAGAGAATGATTATAACGATTGATAGATAAGTTAGATTGTTAAAGAGCGATATGTGATGCTAATAGTGAAGTAAATATTCTCTTCAGGGTTCAGATAGCATCGTATGCTCCCAATCTGCGATGAAATTCGATTAGAGAAAACGTGAAGTCCTTCAAGTACGCCAACGCGGACCGGAATCCACAGTTACAACACAATTTCAATTAAGCACAACTCACATCCTCTGAAAATGCTCACAAATCTAAGTGATCGCGATCATTTCAAGGACATCTCAGGAATTCTTTTCGCAAGTAGATTTGCTAAGATCTCGTGATGCATTAACGAACGTTCCCGTTTTTCGATTCATAATACTTCTGGCACTTGCATGGCGTTAAAAACATTCACGAGGAATTTTTAGTAACAATTTAGTTTTGTGCGACGCGAAGTTCACAGGAAATTCGATTCTTAATTCATTCTACGCGGGAGAGCCTCATAGACAACCCAAGTATGGGCATCAAGTCTTGAAAGTATGATAATGAGCGGCAATCAATGACCTTGCAGTAGCAACCACAACTCAGCAGCCAACACAAGGAAAAGGACGCAAAAACTCAAGTCAGCGTTAATTACTCAGATCACACGATTTCAGCTGCAGAGCTACGAACATCAGGAGTGCTCAGCTGCAGAGCTACTAACATCAGGAGTTGCTCAGCTGCAGAGCTACGAACATCAGGAGTTGCTCAGCTGCCGCCGAGCGTATTAAAACTTTTGTTTTCCTCGCCTGAGTTACAGGACAACTTGAGTCGTGGAGGGAAACAATTTGGAGCTCAAAGCTGAGAAAAAGTCGGAGAGCTTCATTACCGTTAGAGTAGATTGCAAGCAGCTCTGGAATCCCCCTAACGCCATCGTAAATAGTAAGCGGTGTAATTGAGATTCTGAAACGTGATACGAGTCCATGAAGAGCTATAAAGAGATTTCTCAACTTATAGCCACCAATTTTGGACGTTCTCAACTCGGGGAGTAATGAATAGGGTTCACAACATGAGGCACCCGTTAACAGTGAGCTCAGTTTAAAGACACAACAGATCAACGTAAAAAACAAGCAAAAATTGGCTATTTAGTCAGTAGATAACAGATTAAATTATGATTTGTTTAGTCACTAGGTAACACATAAAATTATTCTCTATTTAATCACTAAATAATAGCTTTAACTATTGGCTATTTAGTCACTAGGTAATAGATTTACTTCTAGGATATCTAGTCACTATATAGGCAATGATAGTGTGACAAACACACTACTCTTCTCACTGCAGAAGTGCTAGAGGCAGCAGAAGTGGTAGCGCTCATGAGTGAGCTGAGCAGTCTAACTTATTGGCTTGGACATCAGAAATTATCTCTAACTTTGGCCGCAAGAGCGCAGATATCGCCGCTGAATAGATGATTGTCGACAGGGCGGTGAAAAAGTGAACCTGATAGAAACATCTTGCGAGGCCTCCAGTTACTTTTTTTCGGTTTCAATCAGCTTGTATACTTCCACTCTGGTGTAGGTGTGCGTCAGCTGGATGATGACGTAGGACAAGGAAAGTCCTTTAGAAGAAGGAATCAGGTCCCTTCTTACCGTTCCATCCTTTTCCATTATTTCGGAGCTTATTATAGGCCACCCATCATAGGCCATCACAGGCCACCCATCACAGGCCACCCATCATAGGCCACCCATCATAGGCCACCCATCATAGGCCACCCATCATAGGCCACCCATCATAGGCCACCCATCATAGGCCACACATCATAGGCCACACATCATAGGCCACACATCATAGGCCACACATTATAGGCCACACATTATAGGCCACACATCATATGCCACACATTATAGGC
The DNA here is from genome assembly GCA_014899125.1 of Orchestia grillus. Taxonomy (NCBI): domain Eukaryota; kingdom Metazoa; phylum Arthropoda; class Malacostraca; order Amphipoda; family Talitridae; genus Orchestia; species Orchestia grillus. Next base: position 10,288 of record VOMN01003179.1, read on the forward strand.
CACATTGAGAGAAAATTCGGTAATTTCCAAGAAACAAACAGACTGATATTTTATCTTTACGGAACGTTCGATACGTAGAACTTTGGTCAAAATCAATTATACAATTACGAAAGTAAATTCGCCATAAGTTGATGAGTCACGTATTTTTCACAATTCATCACCTACAATACGTCTATTTGAAAAAAATGAGTGACACGATTCGACAATTTTAATAACCTAAATATTATAAATTTACTATATGTAAAATAAACGTGAAACTATCAAGAACAGAAATTTACTGAATTAGTCAAATATAAACTTAAAATTAGGGCATACTGCAAAATTATTGAACTTTGATATTCATGTTTAGGTTTACTAAAAAATGAAAAAGTGCGTATATCGAGGATATCACAAATTTTAACTGGCGAAAGCACAAGCAATAAAAGCCCTTATAAAATATGTATCGGTGGCAATTCAGCGCGTCGAAGAACAACAAGACTCGTCCGATAAATATTATTCCACAGAGGAACAAATCTCCATCAAGGGACCCACTGAAAGTCTCCCCCAAGCTGAGTGTTGAATAGGACGTGACCACAGCACGCAGTTCGATACAGCACCGCCGCAGCCCAACTCGTTATGGAGGCCATTTTTCCGGACAACGAAGTAGACTGAGGTGAAAAGAACTTTGTGCCAGAGCCAAGGAACGGCCACGGCAGCGCTTATCGAAGACTGCGTTATCCGAACATACGAGTTCTCGTCTACCTAAATGAGTGGCATGTCCTGAAAACCATGTGACTAACAGTACATCTTAAAAAGCGAAGTTAGTCGCAGATGCGCATTGTAGTGAAGTGTTCTAGAACAATCGTACAGATTCTGAAATTAATGGGAAGCTGAGTTCAAGAAAAATGCAGTACGAGACAGTTGCACTTCAGAGCAAATTCATGATTTCGAAGGCCTGTATTACTTTCGCCCGCTGAAATCGAAGTGATCAGAAAACACACAATACTTAAAGATGTAAAACGTCTATACGAATATCCCAATACAGAGAAAATACTCTGTATTTGCTCTGTGCAAACAGAATTAAGTAAATCGACAAATTTGAGGCAAGAAACCTAATCCAAATAACTCTACCGCAACTCTTAAAATTAATAAATAGTTTTGAACAACGTAAATTTTTCTTCAACGGCTAATAAAAACACGTGAGCGTCTGAGCAATCCGCAAATATTGGCGTCGGGTATTCAAAAAACATCAGACTTTCGCAGTTGAGCTACCCGCATTACTGCACACCAATTCTGCCACAGGAAGATCATTCCAACATTTCACGGTTGCCGATGACTGCCACCAGGTGCACCCGGCGTCAGGGCGCAGCAACAAACAGTTTTCGACAGACATTTAAGTCAGGCAGCCAGGCTCAGCGCACAGTCAATTGCAGCTCAGGCAGCCGTGCGGCCCACATAAAAACAAACAACAAATACTTCCATTAGCGCAGCGGCCATCAACACGCGTCAAAACATGCGAATAACACACCAGTACGAGAAGGTCCATCGAAAAATAGTGAAATTCGAGCACGGAGCTCAGTTCTGACTATGGTTGAAGGATAGCAGGAAGCTGTTCACATTGAGCGTTGGCCGGGGTAATAAGTAAATAATTATTACACATAACTCTTGGTGTTTTCCCTTATACGAATTTAATTTTCATTAAGATACTGCGTTAAACTTCTCGAAAAAGTGACGAAATCGCTAAGACGTAATAAAGATTTTTTAAATATCCTTGTTGGCTGATTTTAAGTCACCCAACCATTTTCAGAAATACGATCGAAAAGTAAAGAAAAATCAACGCACAATTGTTACTTTTCGGTTATTTAAGTCCGTTGTCACCACAAATAACACTCCCGAATCATGAATGATAACCAAAAAAACACATTTTCAGCGTTCATGCCGATGAACATCAACAATACCTCCAAACTAAAACTGATAACTTAACAAAACCAGCTTCCGTAAGTAGTACTTCGTAAACGAATGTCTACGATTATATTATCTAAACTGACAGCTGATACGTACGTCTCATTCGTTCGTTTGCGAAGTACGTTCGAGGCAACATAACTAATGAACGTATCAGTAGCTACACAGGTGAACGTCGATCTCCTGTCACAGCACAACATTTACGACGGTTTGCTCAAGAGGAAAGAAGCCATATTCGAGGAAAGAGAAACTGAACATATGGTAACTGAGACAGGCAGCGAAAAATCGTCAATATCACAGGACGCTAGCACAAGACCCTCAAATGCACATCGCAAGAGCTCGCGCGCTCCCGCTCACGCACAGAGAAACGATTTCTTTTGCAGCGGGTGCTCTCGTTAGGGATGAAAGGAACGAACAGTTTGAAATTTCCCAGTTATTTTGGGTACTCCATAGCTTCATTCCATCCAATTTTGAACCTATCTAGGATTCGAGACCTGCGCTCAGACTCGATTTGTTCAGTCAAGATGGATATTAGGAACAAGGTAGAGCATCGATTTCTGGGGTAAGGATGAATTTGGGAAATAAGACATTCGACAAAAACGTTTGAAAAACCTCAAACAAATGTAAATAGCCGTCATCGACAGCTCACTAGCACTAGAATGAGGTGCACCGTAACATCCTTTTCAGCAAGAGATGCGTTTGGTCACTGATCGTCCGGAAGAAATGAAAACAGACACTTTACTCGTGCACAACCTTATAAACAAAAAGGTATCACAGAAATGGTTCATCATATTCAAACTGCAATCATTTAGGAAATGAACTGACTGTTTTAAACCTAACAAACCTTTGCTGATTAAAAAACGTGATAAATTCTGCACCGATCAGTATTAGCCCCTCGCCTAAAACACGTAATAAATTCCCACAAGTTAACTCCTTTACGAATTATCCCGAGAACTCTCGTCGCCGTGGTTGTTGCATTCACACGGCCACTGTCAATTACACAGACAGTGTGCATGCACCTCCGATCTTCTCGAGGTAATCTGTTAAGGGGTTAGCTACGTGAATTAATTTTTCAAAGATTTCATTTCATACACCGTGATAAATTCAAAGATCTCGAAGGCAATTAAACTTTGCAGAGCATTTGCAATGGTCGCATGTTCATTCGGAAACAGAAACAAGCGACCGGACCGCTGCCAGGATTGTGAGGGGCGTTCAAGATGCAATCGCAGCCGAACAGTTCCGAATTGAAACTTTTCTTCGCCAACTATCTGGGCTGAGCGCTACAACGGTGGTGAGATGCGTTCCGAGGGGCATCCAGTCCCGTCCTACTCTTTTGTCTCACCACGCACGGCATGTGATGTTCTTGAGTCGCAAGCAAACGTGGCAAACTTTCCTGATTTACATTGAAAGACAAAATTGTGTAATGAGCCTGATAACGAGTAATTTGTAATTCACGCCTTCCTAATTTCAACAAATAATTGAAATTTCAACCTGTGCTACGATATAATCTGAACATTGTCGGATAAAACAGGAAAAATATAGCAATAAACATTCCAAAGGTCTCCTATCAGAATCAATACACGGAACATTCAAGAAATTACCCAAGTCCCACAAATTTAATTGCGTGAAGCATTAAAAAAAATCGCAGAATAGAGGTATTAAGTTTAGATGTGGTCTACAATATGAGTAGACACCATCGTATTTATTGGTTTAGACTAGAAAGAATAGCCACACAAGATAACAATGGTCTCATAATGCTCTCAGTCACTAGTGTCGTTGATAGCAATCGTGAATTCGAGCAAGGGCATGCAAAGCAGAAACCGTTCGAAGCAATCACAAAAGTGGATCGAAAAAATGCATGAACTTGACACTACATTTCCCGTTCCTGCGTTGATACCCAGCGGTTGAATGCACAGAACTTGAGTAATAAACAAACGATAAAAACTAGATTTCCCTAATAACGATCGCAAAAAAGATTTTTTGTTGTTTCAGTATTACGTACTGGTAATTTCAATTAAATCAAATACTTTCCCAAAAACTCTTACTCGGATCAGCACGACATCAGGAAATTTATGACAGACATTCAAGCCCGAGACAGGGAAACCAATAGCCACTCCAAGACGTGAACACGCACACCAATCGCAAACAAACGGAGCCCGCCTGAGTCATCAGTGACGCGCTGCACTGGGAGCTTTCGAGAGGGAGACTAGCACCACATCGTTGGGGCTGTGGCTCTGACCTCGTGTGAAATACGCAGCCATCGACACTTCATTAAAGAGATGGCCTGGATTATCACCGTGCAGACGCGGTTTAGTTTGGCAAATTGCCCTAAAGCTGCGCTGTTCAACCGAGGATAAACATGGGCATCGAGAGCAATAGCCTAAACATGAGGCTGATACAAATTTTATCAGCTGGGAAACCTTTATACTTCAAACGGTACACTATACGATGTGAATGAAAAATAGTAATTGTGTTTGATGATAAATAAACATAACTTTAAGTTTTAAATGCTGGAAATGTGGAATCATTTTGTATGGATTGTTCGTCTCGCTCTTTATTAGCAGGTATTAGGAAAAAATAGGAGAGAAAAACCTTGTGCTCACCGATGCCCTACGTAAATGACAGAACTTCTCAACCGTGAGAAATAATTCTCGAATTTAGGTACACAGTTTTTATAAATTGTCATTCTTTCACAAATGGTTGACTGCATATGGTGACAATACCCTAATACTGAACACTCCACGAATACGCACACAGACATAAGTACAGTACGTACACCAAAAGCTGAAAGATATCGAGTTTATTATCTTTGTTGCAACACAACACAAAAGTAAACTGAAGTCAGAAGATCTCAGAGCCAAACGAGGGTGGCGAACATAAAAATACCTAAATCTTCATTTCAAGTAACTCAGAAAAAGTAGATCTTAGGCATGATACGTTGATATATAAATCAAGTTCAATGAATGAAACCCCCATGGTAACTTCGGTAGCATAAAAGTTTTTGTTGGGAAAGATTTACTTCACAACTTAAAAACAAATTTGCGACCAGTATCCTAAGCACAAAACTTGATGGTTGAAGCTCAGTCATTTAATCCGAATGACACAAAAGAAGAAACAACCCTTCAAAAAAATCTGCATCGCATGATTGTTCATCCATTCACCGATGCGAGAGACTCGAGATTAAAGGCAAAATTTATTAAACTATCGAAGCTGGTCACGATAATCTGGGAGGAATATAACAGCCATACAAGCGAGAGAACAAGTTTTGATGATCAAAACTTAGTTCAAGAGAGAATTTTACAAGCTGTAGCCAAGAACGTTTAGTTTTGTTCACCATAATGCTATTAAAACAGTAAAGAATCGTCAGTATGTTGTTCAACACCAATAGATCCCGAAAACGTGACGTAGTTACAAAAAATATATTTTTTCACGGTGATAAGTAACATCGGGCGCGTAACTAATCAGGAAGCTATTTCAACTTAAGATAATATTAAATTTATCGCGTATATAATGTTTCAACTATGTTGGAAATAAAATACATTTTCGTCTGATAGTAAAACCTCTCCTAACAAAAAGCATTGCAGTGGAACACGAGGTTAAAAAGCTATCCTAGACAAGAAATTAGGCACCTATTGTACTCGTACTCCGAGGGTCTCTCAAGGAAGAGGAGGAGGGTCTGGCAGGTTCTGAAGCTATTTTATATTACACTCAAGTGGGTCCTCTGAGTAAGTTATCCATCAAAATGACCCCGGCATGGTTACATTGAGCAGCTAAAATAACCCAGTACTACCTTGTGCACAATATCTGCATGCAGAAAGACATCCAGACACTGAATTGCTTAATTTATTTTACAGAATGAAAACCGCCAGGTGCATCGGGCAAGATCTATCATTAATTGGCGTGACAGTCATTTAGGAGACGTCAGGTATTCAGATTGGCCATCTTAGTCTCTAGACATGAACCCAATAGAAAACCTGTCGGACCACCTAGAACAAAAAGTTAGACGTCGAGAAGGTCGTCCACGTACTATTGCCGCACAACGAGATTAGTTGATGCAAGAGTGATTTAAAATCGACCAGGTCTACATTAGGACACTTGTAGAATCAATGTCGCGCAGTGTTGCCGCCATTATTCGTGCTCGTGAACACCATCCAAGATGCAGGTGACTTATTTATTTCAGGAAGCTTACAAATAACACTTTGACAGATACGTAACAAATGAACGCCAAGGGAGGCCAAATCTGAACCTAAACACCAACCTATAGTGGTAAGCAAGACCGCTGAATATTCTGTCCGCGGCCGTTGTCCCCGGCACACACGTCCTCCTCCCCCTTCTTATATAGGAGCTCCGGGATCATGCGTGTTCTTGGGAAAGTTTAATGAACTTCGCCCTCCGTTGAAGAGGTATTCTGCTACACCTTAAGTGTGGTAAAGGCAAACTAGGCGCTGAAAATTTTAAACACCGAGCGCATAAAAAGAAAGTGGCGCACAAAAACAAAGCGGCGCACTGTCGACATTTGCCTGATTACGAAGTGATTAAAAAGCAGATCAAAAAATGGTAGTGGCGAGCACTAATTAGAACAACGCGAGATTGAATTGAAGATGTTTAGCAACGAGGATAAGGAAGCCTAAAAGAGCCTAAATAAAAGTGAACTTTACTAAAATCGACAGCAAATATAATTATTGTTATTCAGTTTTATTGAAATCGACAGGAAATAAAAGTTAAAATCCTACGCAGAAAATAACAAAATCTACATATAATTGATTTTTTTTCTCAACATCTTGATTTTTTCACGGACAATTTCACGATCCATTTCAAGATCCGTCACCATTGTTTCCCACACCATAAAACTCGAACATACAATTTCTCTCATTCAATGCAAGAAATCCTTAAGAGATACCGCAAACCAAAATTTACCTCGACCCTGAAAAAAGCCGCTGAATTTATTTTGCAACAATGCTCGCGGGACCATAAAGTAGCAAGGACCCGCAACTCGGTTCACCACGAGTCTAGCCCCATGCAGCGGGCCTGGCCCGAGGCCAAGCCGCACGTCACCGCCGACCCACACTCGGCGCTGCACACTCGCTTCGTTGACGCTGCATGCAGCGCTAAAAAAATCACGAGGTGCAACTCAAGCCGTGAACATTTCCTAAAACAGTCAAGCAGGTAGAGCCATCGAATGCAGCCCGATGCGGACTCGATCGACAAGTTCAGCTTGATCGGCGTTTTTCGGCCTTTTTATCCGCGCGTTTAATAACAAAACAGGTTAGATGTGATGATGTGCATATTAAACATGAAATAAATCAAAAAATTTTCGACAAATATGGTACACGCGATCATCTAACCTAACGTAACCAAAGTATTAACCTACATTAATGTAATTTTTCAAGTTTTCATGAAATCGTGTTCATTACTTGGACATGCTAGTTTTAATTAGAAAATAAATTAATAGGACAACCAAATTTTTGAAACAAAACCCTTCGTGCTTAAATTCACGGCTGAGATATTAGTCGACATGCAAGTTTTCCTGTACGGAGAATCGCAGTCAAAGTTTTAAATCATGCGAGATAAAAAAATAAGCTGAAAATATTAAATGCTGCACGTAAAATATGATATCCTCAAACGACATACTGATGAGAATGTTCCGAAAATAGACGTCATTGGAAAATAATGTTGCTTAGGAAATGCAACCCGCTGCCGTCCATTGGAGCGCCCATCGAGCTCTACACTCGTGCAGGTGTTGGGAACAATGAGGCTTTCTTGCAGTGCCGCCTGAGGATAATGTGAATCGTACGAGAATTGCTTGGCAAGTCACTCGCGTGTTGGGCCATGGGTGTCAAATGAAATGGAACAATTCATTGCAGTTTTGCGTATTGGTTTGCTTGTGTCATCACTCATATTTTACTTGTGTTAAAATAAAACCCTCAAATTTTAATCATAAAAACATTTAAAACTTTCCTCGAGTAAGAGAGGGTGGAGCGACCGTGTGGCAGGGACTGTGTTAATTAAAGGCACAGTCGCGCCTTAAAGAAGTCTACGCAAAGAGACGGACACCATGCAAATATAACGAAGCAAACGCGGGCTAACTGTGAGACGGCTGTCTCTGTCACTCATCATATTGGTAACTAACAGAATTAATATTATTTGCAGTTTGAGAGACGATGCGCAAAGATATTTCATTTCATTTCCGGGGTCAATGGGACGGCCATATTCAGGCGATCAGGGCTTACGTTGAACGCGTGAAACACGTTACACTTCACGTTACACGTTCACGTTACACTTTACACACGCATGACGTTAAACTGAACACTTTCCCGGTGAGATACATACTTTAACAAAATAATAAGATATTCATTATATTATGCAACATATCTTCTTTACGCTTTCGAAGAACGTTTTTCGAAAACATCTGCTGATAATTTTGTAATGATGCATGTCCAGTAACGGAACACCGTGTCTTCACAGGACTGAAGATTTTCCCAGGAAACAGGACGAGTTTCAAGGTACCACAAAAGTCCAAACTTTACTAGTTTTGACAGGCATGGCCTGCGGCACCTGGTAACAAAGGCAACGTGGCATCCACGAGAGTTGAAAAGATAAAAAGAAGAACATATCATTAGAGACAAAGCCCTTCCACACATTGTCAAAAGCTTACTTGCATTTAATAGCAAAATAGAGTAGGTATAATGATGTCATTATTACAGTATTACAATAACCAATAATATATTGTGCATGCATTGTAATACTACATATACGAAATCAAATAAAAATTCAAAAATGCGTCAGTTTATCTCACTTGTTTTTGCTGAACGCTTAGGGATTTTCTGCGTTGAGGTTTCTGTTATTGTGTTTCTTCCCTCGTGTCTTCAATATAAATCATAAGTGGAAGGAGGACAAATCAAGAAAACAAGTAGCACTGCCGAAAGACCAAGATGCTGAAATTCATAAAGATGTGTGCAAAAATTACATTTCGGATTGGACGTGAATATACGAAAACTGTAGGTAAATGACATCAAATTTAGGCCACCGAAGTGAAGATGATTACACTTTCATAATATGGGCAAGACTTGGCCATATTGTGAAACGCAGCCAAGACTCAAACACTTCAACACGTCACCAACACGTGTAGATCCATATGTTTGCACCGTGCGAATGCCCACCTAATGCTCAGCTGAATTTAAAACAAACATGTTAGGTTTAATTTTCTTTTACAAATCTATTCTTCTGTTCCTCACACACGCCGGCGTACCCGTCACTTACTAAAGCAAGACGTCAGTTGCAACTAGCCGGAGTTATATAAAACAAAGTGAGATATGCATTCGCAAATCCAATCCATTTCTTTGAACACTACACCTGTACACTGCAAAATATTTGGCCGTCATTTAAAATTTTACCATTCCAAAGTAACACAAAAATCGCACATCAAACTCAAAAAAAGCGTAAAAAAGAGACAACTAATAGGACAAAGAAAATGAGAACCTAACACGACTTTTTACTCCGAAAACCGGACGGATTCTGGCATCGAGCCTGGTCATGTTGCCTCGTTTCGGCAAACTCATTTTTTTGCGTCAGCTTCGGGTTTTTAATATTTTCGAGGGGCGCGAGGCCCTTACTGCAGATATGGCAGGAAATGAATGCCCAGCCTCGACCATTGAAGAGAATCCAAGGTACCCAAAAAGCGAAGGCACGAGGCTGGCTTCATTTGCATACATTATCGGGCGAGGCAGAAGCAAGGCTTAGCCGAGGCACCAGGTCTAATTTGATGCCGTATTCTCCATGCCGTTTGACGACGGCAAGAACACAAGCATGAAGTCGGCCTATCCACGGCGAGGCTATCTCGGTCACTTAGGACTCACTCGCACTGATGAAGTATTGACCAAAAATATCCCGTCTAAACGAGGCTTTCTTCTATTTTTAAATCCGTATCGCAACAGGGCTGCAGTTCTCGTGGAACAGGAAGCGCGCCCAGAACACACGGGATCCTCGCCAAGCCATGCACTAATGCTCGTATTTCGCAGGGCAACAGAAAATAAATTTTTTAGAAGGCCTCGAGGGTTCCCTAGAAGGCGTCTTAAGCCTCAAGTCAGCGTTGCTTGGTCTCAGACACCAAAGAAAAACAAATTTAAAATACACCCAGCAAAAAATTGCCTAGAAATTGCCCACAAAAAATGTTACCTTAACAGAACTTCCCCAAGCGACGAAATTCATGCTAGTGTTGCATTAAGAAGAGTGCGCCAATTCAAGCCACAGTAAAAAAATGATACGAGAGCGAATCAGTGAAATCGAAATTGATAGTAAACCGAAAAAGTAAACAAATAATTAGGCCACTGTTTGAAATGACTCCTACTCAAGCATATGATAATCTAAAGCAAATAGTAACGAGGTCATCAAGTGATAATTTGAATGACCGTCAATACAACAAAAAAGGCAATGCTATAATATGAAAATACAGTTTTTACTGAAACTGTACTTACGGGTGAAAGGTCTAAATTAGCTCAGATTTAAACAAATGTTATTTTGCAGCATGTTAACACCTTCAATAGAAATCAGAAGTGGAACTCCTTGATCATTATAAGACCCAAAACTGGGTAGCACTTCCACAACGATCAAAGGAACAATTACCGTGAATTGCAATAAGGACGTAGCACGAGAAGCTACCAAAGGGCTGAATTTCCGTGCGCTGAGTATATATTAACCAGACAGACGAAACTAAAGTTCTTCTAGAGACGAACGGTGACGTCAGGAAAAACGCTCGGAAAGAAAGGCATTTGAGGTATAGGGCACCGCAGGGGACCACGCTCTTGGTCACCTGCGTAGACCGAGCAGAGCGATGGAAACGCCAAGTCTAACGAGGGCACAAAATGTTCTAGAAAATTATTAATGCAAATAACCTCGCTGATTCCGCTGTGTTTACGAGCTCCTTTAAAACACGAAGTTCCAACATATATATATATATATATAACATATATATAGATATAGAATAATTATACACCGAAGAAGACATACTGGTGAATATTCGCATGAAAGAAGTTCTAAAGTCTTATACATTCTTTCATGAGCAAGATCCTCTGGTACGTAGAAGCACAATCGTGTTCAGCGCAACGCCTGACCAGAAAAGTATCTTAAGTACTGGCAGCGCTAGCAAATCGAAGTTTAACATCGCAAGGCGTTTCTTTGCGAGAAACCGTTGTGCCCCGAACAGGAAAAAAAGTTCCACAAGATGCTGCTGCCGAAGAAAGAAGATCGTAAGCTGCCGAAAGATATTACGCGTTCCGTCAGAGCGTTTCCGGCAGAATAATTTGGTTGGCCTGCAAAAGCTTTTGCTTTTCAGAGCAAGAGAGCGGAGGGCTGCATGCAGCCAGCGGTCGGCACGGCCAGCCTGCTTTACGCTGCTGTCGCTCTACTGTGCAGCCACCGCTGCATCCATGAATACACTTTTACTAAGAGCTGGCAGAATATGAACGCACTGCAGACGTACACATAAGGAAACCAGACACGCAAGTTTTGTAAAGTTTTTGTTGAAATGGGAATAAATGATGGTAAACATGAAGTCTAATTATAATCATGCACAGAAATTCACGCTCAAGGCACGAAAAAATGATTAAACCATCCCATAAACAGGGAAAGACCCACATTACAGTCAAGCGAGCCTCATTCTGGAGGCAAAAACTCATTCTGGAGGACACTGCAGATATGGCAGTTTCCCTGTGGCACTGAGGGACAACCAAGCCTAGAGCGCAAAATCGAACGGTCAGGCAGACACGCGGAGCACTAATTTCGGGTTCAGCGCATTGTGGCCAAGGCGACTTGTACCCGCTTTATTGAAATTTCTGCAGTTAAATTTTAAAACCAGAAAAAGGGCAGAAGAGGAAACCTTGCTCAATACAAAATATCTCCATAAAAAATTTCGTCATTCAACATGCCTCTTCAGAGGAACAAATGCTCAGAATTTATCGTTTTAAGAACATGACGCAACCTTGCTGTAATTTTGATAGCAGATTTGAACATTTTTGCATAGTGAAGTCTGTTCCGAAAATGGCAAACAACGAGAAGACTGAAGCTTTCAGTGGGCAACTGCCAGATTATTTCAGGTCTGAGGCCGCTGTCCAGAATGGACAGCGGCCTCAGACGCAAGGCATTGCCAGAGCTCTCTCCTCGGAACCAGCGGGGCGATTGAGAACAAAGCCACACATTTGGGCTGCTGGGAAGGATCGAGAAACGTTTCATAAATTCAATCCACTATAGTAAAAAAAAACTCAAGTGCACTCAGGGTGAGGCAGAAAAGACAAAAATTCTGCTCTTTTTGATTAGATTCAGCCGCAAAAAAAAATCATTTCTAATTCATGGCTGCTCAAGGGAGTACTTTTCACATGTTCAAGTTTACTAAATTGTATACTTCATGTAGTACAGGGATTGATTCAGGCAAAAACTATGTCTGTTGAAGACTCCGTCCTTTTTATCCCATCTTGTACATATAGGGTGATTTTTAACGACAGGACCAAAAACAATCGTCAACTCTTATGATATCGAACGGATTCTTAAATACTAATCTTCGATGAAATTCTGACACGTACCAGATATACTATATCTTTGTATTCTTAGAGGTACCTAAGGGAAAGAGTTTGCCTCATTAAGTCGACAGATGCACACCAACTCACGAGCTTCATCGAGGCAGAAATCCGGTGAATTGGAACAGAACTCAATAGAGGCGTGATGAACTGCTTCCAATCATGGAGAATATAGTCTCCAAAAAGTAATTACACTAAAACTTTCAAGTTTCAAGATTCTGTTGCTTTTAAGTTTTTCAAAATCCTTCAATTATTCAGAAGTTATTATAGATTCTTTTTGGTCCCGTCATCAAAAATTCCCTAGTACAAGTAGCACAGGAGTTGGTAGCTCAGCGTACCTGTAGCGCATTCCTACTTTCAGTCCACGCAGGTCGCAATCAACGTCGAACACTTCATACTTGAATCCGTTTTATTCCAAATGTAGAACTTTTAATTTTGAAGTTTTTTTCGACATAAATGTCGTACACCGCTTTGTCAATTCTAACAGTACGTGATTAATTATTACTGTTACTACACCTGTCAGTTTAAAGCTCGGTTACCGTGATACAAAGAGAGCGAAGAGAAGGGACCATCTAGTATGGGCTGTAGGATGCGAGGAATCTATGCATAGGTGTGCTCCCACACCGGATTCCCTGCGCATAAAAACAAGTTAAGAAGGAAGGGGAAGAAAAGACAAAGAAGTGTTTGTAAAGAAAGTGTGAAAATTGAAAGACGTAAAGTTAGTACGAAAGATAGCAGTCCTGAAAGGCCTATCTTTAGCTAAGGTTACCTAACAGTGCCAACCTGGGGTTGCATGTCCCCAAAGCGTAGTATGAACAAACCCAACTAACACGTCCCTACTGCCTATCCAATGCCCTCTGAGGGCAGTAAGTGATAAACTCCGACAAATTTATGCGTCGATTGTAAAAAAAAATAATAAAAGCAGAGAGCTTGAAGCAAATTTTACCGCCATACCAGGAAGAAATTCAGGGACCGTCCCTTGAAGACAGAAGATAGAGGTTAAGGACCACTACGCTGACCACATCTGCTTCTTCCACACTAACCAGAACCAGATGACAGCTGCAGCGCAATAACGACTGCGTCATAACTAGGTGCGGCCCTCCAGCGGCCGCCAGACGGGGCGGGTAGCAGGCCCATTTGGGGCGACTTGTGCTGTTTCGGAGCTCTGATGGAGATACTGCAGCACCAAGCCATCACTCGCGACGGTGAAAGAGAACATTACAACGATGGAAACGGCTTCTTTTAAGAGCGAGTGGAATTCTCTGTCTTTAATTAAAAAAAAACGTTTCATAACGAATAGCACATATAATATTTTTGAATATAAATGCCGATTTCGGCAGTTATGTAATAGATGAAAATATTTTCACCAACTAAACTGACAAGTACAAGTTTTTAATTACTTGTGGGTTTAATGAGTTTTGCAAGCTAGACGCTTAAAGAAAGAAAAATACAAAGGAAAAATGAACCGAAAAAGGTTCAATTTAAAGCGCAAGACAGAGTGCACAGATGCCGATCAAAGAGCAATTCGATAATCTTAAGGCAAAATTAATGTACGGCTGTGTTGCACTAATGCAGCAGGCAGTCTGTACAGTCAGCGGTCGCACAAATTTTAGCTCAAAGGGCAGTTACAGAGGAGGCTCATTCAACCCTGACGGAGTCGGCGAGGTTTTTCAGGAGAGTCGGGTAAATTTTGAAAGTGATAGAATTTTTGTTGGGTTTCTTGTGTTGTGCAGTTTATTAACACATTAACACAATATTACTTCACGCAGAGTCCGAAAATCCCCTTCAATACTAGATGAACCCTCGAGACCCCACAGGCTTTTTATGCACTTTCAACTCTGCCGGATTTCGGAAGGTTGAATGTAGAACTGAACCCACAACTGACTTGTAATCCGGATCGGTGATTCTCAAGCAAGAAGCTATAGGCTCTACAGAACGTTTCGCAAGCAATCAGCTGCGGCGGCGAAGACATCACCAGTGTACTGTACTTCTTTCGAGAGGCGCTTTAGAGTTTGACGGACTTAAGTCACCAGGATGCATAAAAAAACACTCTTTCCTCGAGGAAAGAAACAGTCGTGCAAACATATATGACAACCGCTACGCATCAAAATATACCAAAAATAACCCTAAAACATTGACCGATTTCATCAATCCAGAAAATAACTCAGTAGTAACACACAGTGACCTAGCAGCATCAATAAACTCTGAGTTGGGCGGGCATGGTTGAGATGCGCTGGAGCGTTCCTCAGCGCGGCGGGAGTCGAGGACGTGACGAAGAAAAGTTGGCTGAGCAGCGCTTTAGTTTGAGGGGCTCTAAAGGCAACTTGAGAACAGCTGTCTACCAAACTTGAGCAACTATCTCACTCTTGAGTTTACGCGCAAAATTATGATACGAAAGAGTTCACGACTTGCGTTGAAAACGTGCCTAAGTTCCTAAGTGTTCAGGAACACGTGTGAGGGGCTGGTGCAGGGAAGGTGGAATGGTACAAGCGAGTTCACGTCAATCACCTGGAGGGAAGAAGGATATTTTCATGCTAAAAACACCGATTATTGACATTAAAATCCAATCAAGACTAAATTTGAGCGTAAAATAAGAATTACACCAATTTTGAAGTTTACAACTTTCACGTCTTAAGTAAACGTTTTTCCTGACTCCCTGTTTCAAAGTTCCAGATTGTCCGTGGAAGAAACGTCAAGCAATATTTCCAGGTCGGATTATCATACTAAATTTTTTCGACGCATTCAAGTTTGCGAGAGGCCCACATTTTTCACAGACGTCTTCCCAAAAGCAAACGTTTACAGTCAACACCCACATCGCAAGCCAATTAAAGTTGGTAAATTAAATTTTCCCCCTTCTAATTTGACCAGACACAACTTTACCAGAGACATCAACATTTTATTCTAAAGGGATAAATTTTAGAGACTTTTGACCATGCAAGAGACAATGGATCGTGTTATGACCTGACAAGTTGAAGCTTTGAGCTTCAAACTCGAAGATAAGCTATGGCCGAGGCAGCTGATTGTTGTCACTGAAGTTATGGAGGTCGTCCTTTACTCTGCCTTTACTTCTAAGAAACATCGTATCCTCTGGGGATTGGTTCACTACCGCTGCAAGATTACGTACACGACTTGGGGCAAACTTTAATCGGTGTAATACGAAGTCCTTTAAAATTAGCCCACGGGCTAATTAAGCTTAATCACAGGCGCACCAATGACTATGCACGTACGACCTAATGAATTGAAAAGTCAAGCAATCGACACAATTCTTCACGGCAATTAATAATCAGTAGGCAAATACTCCCTATGGTTAAACATGTAACAAGTAAATTCAAATCCAGAGAACATGCAAGCCAAGTTCATTACCTAGTTTTCGCAATGAACAAGAACTTGAGCGTCATAGCAACTAGACTCTCGAAAGTGAAAAAAATATCTTTTTCAGGCACCATGACAATGAGTCTACACACGAATTTCATACTAAACAAATTACACTGGAATAATGCACATTGCGTTCTATCGCATACTTCTATGCGAATGACCCCGTACGCAAGCAAGATACAGCGTGCTATCGAAATACGCATGTTGAACACCGTTTCTTTAATTTTTCAAGAGACCTCTCTGAGTTACCGTAAGATAAAGCACTGGACCAAGTGAAAGTTGTAAAGGACATAATTAACTTACTTGTTTTAGTCCTGCATGAATTTTATAATATTCTTCCGTAAAAGGAGTTCGACAATTAGTGATTAATTATTTTTATTTCTAAAACTCATGCTCATCTTTTTCCCTCACTGGTACAATTGAAGAAAAAAAAAACAGAAAAATTAGTGTTTGATTCATGGCAGTTTTTTGAATTTTTAGAACCTATTTACTTTTGAATACTCGTCAAACTTGAATATACTACAATTTCGGGCTCAGAAATAGGGAAGCGATCTGCCCTCGCCTAGTGCGTGCTGAGGCGCCCATCACCAGGCTGCCTTCACCTAGTGTGTACTGAGGCGCCCATCACCAGGCTGCC
>VOMN01003179.1:26861-42484 GCA_014899125.1 Orchestia grillus
ATATCCATCCCTAATGCAATGAGATCATATCCATCCCTAATGCAATGAGATCATATCCATCCCTAATGCAATGAGATCATATCCATCCCTAATGCAATGAGATCAAATCCATCATTAATGCATTGTCTACCGCGAACATCGAAACCGAGAACATAGCACTGACATGAACATTTTGTTAGGGTTAACTCATTTTGAAATTGAACTCTCGCAACTGAACTTACGTTATTAGCTTGGTTACGTTGAGGAATACCTACGTAAAATACTTACGTTGACGGTGACAAATTAAATAGAAGATGGCACGTTATAATCAAAGCCCGACAGTAAACAATCGATCTGGGATTGTATCACACGTCTACAGTAGGGTAGACAAAGCACAAGACAGAGCTCACAGTACACTAACTTCAGTAATAAGATGGTAACGCTGAATACAAAGTAACTCACCTGATGCCATAACTTACGACGCTCGATCCTCTCTTTGGACATGCTGCTCTTGCGCTGCCTCTCAGATTTTCAAAGCAATGCAACATAAGATCCAATAATGGTCATACTGATTGAAAAAGATATGCAAACTACTTATAACAGGCAAGTTTTCACCTTCACACTGTCGATCAACCGTTTCTTCCCTTCACAGCTGTTGAGTTGCTTCGCGATTACTTTAATTAAGACTTGCACGCTATAGGTACTTCAGAAGCTTCAACTGCTAACCGGGATGTTGCCACCCGCTGTGCTGCGAATTTTACTTGAACTAAAACATAACTGATTGATACATGGGACAATTTAAAAATTGTGGCATCAGAATGATTGCCAAGTCTTCTTCGGCAACAAAACATGAATAATGCACACCACACCAATTTCTGAAAGATAAAAGTCAGCATCAGCATAAAGATACTTGCAATTGACATATAAAATGGTACACGAGATTACTAGATTAGCTTACTAGTTAGCTTAAAGCTCCCTATCCTCATGAAATGTAAATTTCAAAGAAGGCGAAGAGGAGGGACTTTAGAAATGTATGAACTATAGAAATGTATTCAGTTTGGGCTATAGAATACGGGAAATCTATACACAAGATGTGTTTTCACACATAAAAATCCCCAGCGCATGGAAAGAGCAAGTTAAGAATAATGAATGAGGAAAGACAAAGTAGAGATAGCGAAGGTATGAAAATTGAAAGAAGCAAAGAGGGCATGAAAGAGAGAAAATTAAACTAAACTAAACTAACCAACCTAATTAACCTAACTTAACCAACCTAAGCTTTTTGCTAACGCACAGCATTGACATTAAGGTTAGGCATGCACCATACATAGAAGGAATCTCATATTTTCTTAATAACTCAGATGTTAACGATATATTCAAGACGTTGAAAGAAAGGTCACATCCATTACACTTCGATCAAGATTTGCTCATCATGCTTCACCTCTTGCTTACAAAATGTGGAGTTACAGAAAGTTATCTATTTCCTGCAAATTACTTGCGTGTGAACCTATACTAGTACACAAGAAAAAAGTAAGTCTTTCAAACATTACTTCGCTCCTCCAACGTAAGGGTTTTCTAGTTTAAAATTTTCAGGACCAAAAACCGTACGTGAGAACTTCTTTCAATTCTGCTCGACACCACAAGACAAATACCTCATGAGAATTACACTTATTCTTCCTGTATTGTCACACTTCTAGAGATAGAGGCACAGTTGGTATCTTTTCCCGCGAATGAACAACACAGCGACCACAAATACACGATAACTTGTCTCTCGTCGCTTCTTCGCAGTCCCCGAACGTCCTTCACGAGCACAGTTGGCCCGAGAGGCTGGCCAGGGTGGCATTAACAGCATCACAAAAGGCCCCCAAGTGAGGGTGAGCGCACACGCCTCCTGTACACATCGCCTCCTCAACGACTCCTCAAGGCTGGAGGTCCCAATCAAGTCAATTATGCATGAATGAATAATTTAGGCAATAATTGTTTAAATGAAATTTCAAAGCGTTTCACGTGGACTTTCTTTCTACAATACACAGGAAAACTTCTACACATAACTTTTTGATTTAAAATTGGCGTTATTTTAAATGTTGTCAAAAATTTGACGACCCTTCTCGTGGACACTTGATAGGTAAATTGTTATTTAAAAAATATCAATATCCATTAACCGGCAACACGTCGCATGCACAATTTGTTTAAAATGCAAAATATAAGTCTTCGATTGAAAAAATTTCCGTATTTGGAGTACCAAAACTTGAAGAAAAAAGAACAAAAAATAGCGTGGCGATGAGAGTGGAGCTGTAATAAGCTGATGGTGGTCGCTTGTGACCCTCGGAGAAATTGCCTCGTGATCCCAAGGGGCGGGGATATTGAACCAATTCCCCAAGAAAGAAGAGGCGGCGAGATCAAGTGTGAAGCAGTTAAAAGACGAAATGGAAACACAGGCTGTAATGTCTACGCAGATCAAGTGGCTGCTGAGCCAGGTTTCAGTAGTACCGACCATATTTCCAGTAAAGCCCACCATTGCAAGTAAACTGTTCAGGGATTAGCGACAGGTTCACAGTTCAATGCTAGACGACAACCATTTCCGTCATTCCAAACAACGCGCGAGAAATACGTACCCGAAAGTATGTAGATGTGATACTCTATCCTATGACTACAGATCTTTCACGGCGGTCTTCACGTGAACAGAGGAATAATTATATATAATTAGAGTTTAACACACAAAAACTGACCCATACCTTCAACAGCATCAGCGAGCACCACGGGCGTGCCTGATTGAAATTGACTAAAAATATTTTTAGGACCTTCGCGAAATTATGTGACGACTATGCTGGAAGTACAACTGAGAACACAAAGCTGAAGTGTGCTAATGAACAATCAACCTAAAAAAGATTCTATCAACAAACAGTCCAGTACCACAAACAGTGTCTCAGCAGTTAACACAAAACAAGGTGAATCAGATGCGGGAGTTATTCACATGAGTAGCAAGGGAAGTCCAAGTCCAAAATGAAACGAAACTTCTCCACAACGTCCTGATCTGAACTGTTAAAATTTCTAATTTGAACTTCTTGGTCAAAATTGCATGGTACTCGCACAAAAGAGCGATTTAAGTACATGGAATAAAATTTCTCATATAAAAAATCAAACGATACACAACACTTAGACCAATAAGATTATTGAGTTAACAGTACCAGGCCAACTGAAAGCACATCTCTCAAATCGTAACTGTATACTTCGCCAATGCAACTGAAGCATGAGCTAGTGAAAAAGAAGCCAGGAGTTGACGAGAATGTTCTTGGAACTAAACATAACCAGCCATTGAAATTCAAATAAACTTTGGAAGTTCCCATCTCAAATCGCTGTTGTAGTTCTTGAATTATTTATGAACCGCAAACACTCTCAAAACGAACATACAAGAAAAAGTACCTTGAAAACCCCTCGTAAGAAAGTGCTGCCAGTGAAAAGCTTCAGCGAAGCTTGGGTTTGTTCTTTGGTCAAGTTGATAGCAGAGTCCTCACGCCACCTGGCTGCAATGCGCCTGCCTTCCACAAAACATTGCAGTTTCCCAACCATCTGGGCCGGACAAATCTATCCTCGCGTGCGATCAGCTTTAAAAAAGACATCTGCGGGTGAGCTGTGCCGTGAACTTGCATTATCTTTAGACTAGGCTTTAAGCAGAAGACGATGTTCCATAGAGAAATTTTTGAGACTGTACTTTGTCAAAAGGGAAAGAGTAGTTGATGTATAATTGTCTGAGCGATACTTAAAAACATTCAAGAAGATAATTTTCCCAAAAGATGCTTTAATTTATGATTCAATTTTATTTACCTTATCGCTTTACTTGCTACATCCAGACCGCAAAGGAGTCTAAGCAAAAAAAATTGTTCTATCAAAGCGCTGTTTTTATTTATGCATTCTACAAAATGTAACGGAAGTTCAATGAAAATAAACAATCAAAAATGATCAAAGTTGCAACGGTCATTGATGACATCAACTGAAACAAGAGTAAAACCGGCGAAGAAACTTCACTAATTGAAGTGAAAATAAACAATTAAGATATAAGGAAATCACCCCAACCAACGAGTCTGGACCCTTTAATATCTCTGTGGATTTCAAAATCTTCTTTCGTAAGGATCCTGCTAGTTCATTGAAAAAAAATTTCCCCTCAAATGCAGCCTTATTGCACATGTACATAAGGCTGCAGCAAGTGTTCCACGCAAAGTTGAATGCATCACCATCGTCAAAATAAAATGGTCGGCAAAGGGGTTACCTCTCCATGATTCAATCGCGTTGTTTTGCGTCATCTGATTAACCGCATTTTTTCTTAACTTATAAGGTTACGTCAAATTTATCAATAAAAACAGATGGTCAGGAATCTATTCTATACATTACATGAACATTACTTTGTAAAAAAAATTCTTTCAATGCTTGAAATGAATCAGGCGTAGAGGTTAAACAACTTTACTTTACACGAGTCTTTACACCGTCGCAGCTCACGAGCAGGGTAGCAGAGGCAGCTGGTCTCTCAGAGACTAACTCTCACAGAACGAAATAGATAACGTAGCATAACTCCATTCACACCACATACCCTCACACGAGCCCGCATTCGTACACCCCAACTGTCTCAAGACCCTCTTGTGCGTACAAGCTCTCTGTCACAAAATTTGACACACCAATTCTGTGTGCGACGCTCTAGCGAGTACTGACTAGCGGACGTTGACTCATTTCAAGCTGACTCTGAACCAACGAGTAATGATGCACGAACGAGTAGTGATGCACGAACGAGTCGTGATGAACGAACGAGCATTGATGCACGAACGAGTAGTGAGGCACGAATGAGTAGCAACAAATAGATCTTCCTACACAAACTAAACGACTTTAAAATCGTGCACTGAAGTCGTTTTATTCTCATTTAACTCTCGACACCAAATTTTACGCAGGAATTGACCAGCAACCAACCTGCACGGCAGAAGTCCTCGACACTTGCCGAGTAGACGGGACTATGAGCGCAGCTCTACGCAACGCACGCCGCCAGCGTGGTACCTCCAGCAACATAAACACGCCTGAGGCGACGTGACTGGGAAGACAAGCCTCATTCCGCCCGTGCAATTTCACATACAAATTTATGAAGACTCGATACAGCGACAGAGGAGGGAGAAGCAAATTTGCTTTTGAAATATTCCAGTTGAAAAATTATTACAAAAAATGAAATGTTTCCTCGAAGGTTTTTCCTATAAAATGAAATATTCCAGTAAAAACATTATCGCTATCAATAACAAGGCAGTCGAAGGGCCTTGTTTGAGACGCGTGAGGTCGTCAAGCGGTGCGCTCGTGTGCTTGCGTTGACAGAAGGGACCTACGATACTCGGTTGTGAGGGAGCAGCAGCGTGGGGTAAAGCTGCGGGGATATAGGGTAAAGCTGCGGGGATGTAGGGTAAAGCTACGGGGATGTATGGTAAGGCAGGGAGAATGTAGGGTAAGACAGGAGAATGTACGGTAAAGCAAGGAGAATGTTGGGTAAAACTGACTGGGTGTAGGGTAAAGCTGAGAGATTGTATTTTAATACTGCAGGAATGACGGATAAAGCAGCAAGAAAGTAGCGGTAAAACTGAAGGAATGTAAGGTAAAGCTGCGGGATTGTAGAGTAAAGCTACGGAAATATTGGGTAAAACAGTAGGAATGTATGGACGGACAAAGTTACTGGAATGTGGATTAAAGATGCGGTAACGTAGGGTAAAGCTGCTATGTTGTAAGGTAAAGCAGCGGGAATTTGAGGTAAGAAAGTGACATTTTAATCAAGGTATAGCAGCGAAGATGTAGCATAAAATATCCCCAAATGAACCAAAGTTCGTCCACCCAAGATGTCGTAACCAAGAATTCCATGGTCATGAAACTAATAGCACTCAGAAACCTTAAATGTGGAATTGTTAGGCATTAGAGCGCATAATTAAATATCAAACATTTGCGTGACTATCACTCATTGTTATACTTTCTTCTGCTAATTCATCAAATCTCATAAACGTACAAAATACTTTGACGACTCGGATTTTTTACTCCAGATGTATAGCTAGGTTAGACGGTATCAAAGCACATGCAACTGGGAGGAAGTACTCGAGTAAAAGAATAAGGAGCAAAAAATAAAATCTTTAAAAAATATCGGAGAAATTAAATGAATCACTCGAGAACGTCAGATGAAGCGGGAAGCTCGACAGAGAAGAACGTAAAAGCCAACGTAATGATGCTTCACAGGAATCATTCATCAGTAAAACGACGACTATACCTTGAATAACTATCAGAAGTGCCTCTCTTTAAATACATATATAGAGTCAACAAATGGTTTCCGAACACAACTACACACATCCATCTCCCAAAACAGTGGCGACACTGACAAGGCTGTAGCGTTAAACAATTTATTCTGCGAAAATTGCATTCTCACTATGAGTTTATAAGCGAATAAACAAGCAAGTGATTGATTTATCATCACCATTTTCATTTAGCGATTCACAGTAAATATGTAATTTAATAAACATGAGTGACTTCTTAGTTACTCGAGAAAATTAGTTTCCTAAAAAATATTTTTGAGCATTTATTCAATTTTTCAATTTCTTCCGTTTCAGTCTCCAAAAATATTAGAAACGTAATCATTTGGCGACATGGAGTAATGAACTGAAATATCGCAACCGACGACCATGACGCTGGAATGGTGAACCCAAATCTAAGGTTACGCGCAGGAAAGACTCTTGGTCTAAGTCTATCGGGAGAAATGGGATAGTAAAATGCGGCGGACGAGATACCCGAGATGACCATTCCAGGGTTAAAAGTGTTCCAGCGAAAGCCTTCCAGCCCTGATACGTGGACTGGGCACGCCTCTGTCGCTGTGCAGCTGCCTCACGGAGACTATTATTAAGGAGGTAACTCAGATGTGTGTAAAGATAGAATTCACGGTAACTAGAAAATTAGTCGATTCTTTTCTGGCGCAGCTCGTATCCACATAGCAATTAATTGCGGTTCCGCGAGACCCTGCAAACAATATTCATGTACCACTCGCCAATTCTATGAGACATGGCGAAACCAATATACATTTACCATTTGCAGTGCTGTGAGACATGTTGAAACCAACATACATTTACCATTTGCCATGAAGAGAGATATAATGAAATAATGGTTGCAAATCCCGGAGATTTTTCTGGTCCGACAACGATAAACGATCGGAATGAGCCAGCCGTTCCTCATTAGATAATTGAACACGAGTATCGACTTTGTGTGAGCACAAAAGCCAGGGAATTCATCTCAAGTGACTTATATAAGTCGCTCAGTTTTAGTCTAACGTAAATATATAACACCTTCTGAAATTTCTATTAAAATTTGAGAACAGAATGTGGGTCCTTCGTGAGTTTGTGAGGGGAAATTCGGAAACAAGGATGATACTTTTTCATTGGAGTTCCGAAAATAAAACTTGGATATCATTTTTAAAAAATGATACAAAGTGAGTAAAATTGATAAAAATAACAGAAAATATACTTCTCGAATTGAAATTACAGCTTTGCGAAATTCGTTCGTTTTTGTGTGCAATTTTTGTTAATTGGAGAGCTGGATTTTCACAAAAAAAAATCATTAACGAGCGCAGAATGTATTCACTCCAATAAAAGGCTATTATTTGAAAACACGTATGTGCACAAAATTTATAAATACACTACCTGTCATACCTGCTCCGTGCATCAACATTTTTCAAATCAACGGATAAGAATTTAAGTGACTGCGCCTTCGTCATCATCCACTGAGACAAAAATTTCAAAAACATTCAACATGAATGCAGCTGAATCATGAGCTCTCCGGACAAAAAATTAGTAATCTGCTACTTTTACAGTGTAGGACCTCCACAAGCACGAATAATGGCAGTTATTCTGCGCTGCATTAAATCTACAAGTGTCCTAATGTACAGCTGGTCGATTTTAAACCACGCTGGTATCAACTTATCTTGTAGTGCGGACACAGCACGTAGACGATCTTCTTGACGTCAAACTTGTTGTTCTAGGGGTCAACAAAAAATTTCTCTTTGGTTCACGTCTGGGAACTTAGCTGGGCAATCTGAATGACTGGCATATTGTGAATGACTGTCATGAAAATTAAGGATAGTTTTACCCACATGAACCCTGCAGTTGTTGTCCCCGAAAAGACCTCGAAAAATAATATGCGACTAATTTTTTGTCTCGAGAGCTAATTTAAAAGCAAACCTAACTATATTCCTGGTGAAACCTAAACTGTTAAATCAATTCCCAAAAGGCTAGAAGTTTCTGCCTATTAGATCGATCCCACCCTGCCACGTGCCGACCGTTTGATCTGCACTCCAGGAAACTGACGGCGCAGATCGCTTTGACGACGGGCGATCCATTTCCGAGGTGCAAACGAAGGCGATGGCAGGACCGACGCCGGCACACCGAGACTTGCTTTTGACAGTCAAACGAATGGCTCGTGAAAAATGAAGACCTCAAACACAGGCTTTGAAATGTGAACGCGTTGCCATCAAACGTGAAGAATGTTAGGTCAAACATGCCGCATACAAACGACGCTGTTCACAATCGCATCAAATTCTGACACATGTGTATAGCAAAAACACAGGAAAATTTATGTACTTGAAACTGTTTGGATTGCCAAATCGAGCAGACCCGAGCCGACTTCTCAAAAGACGTGTGAATAACTCCCCGACATGGCTTCTCTAAACTAACCTACATTTTCTCTTACATTGAACTGATCTGCAGGCAATCTTCTAATGGTCAGCCTGCACCAGCAGCACTGAGAGCGTCTTCACGAGTACTGTAAAGCTGCTTAGCTTTAGAACGAGCCACAATAACCTGCGCTGACGACTGCAGCGGCCACTTGAGGCTCCTCTTACAACACCAAGGACCGATGGCACGTGAGAAGGAATAGCTCGGTATGGCCGCTCACAGCAAGAGATCGCACCATTAGGGACCAACACGTCACTTCCAGGGACCCGAACCCACTCGACGGGGTTGCTCGGGGTCTACAAGTGAGGCTTCAGCCTCGGACACTTGATATTATTTTCTTGTACGCAGTGTATAAGCATTATTATAAGCGGATAAGCGTTATTACAATAAGTCCGCTATGAAGCGGACACGTATTATTATTTTAATGGTTTTACGAAGCGGCCATATTCCGATGAAGGCGTCATTCGCGTGATAGCGCCTTTTGAGACGAAGACACTGTCACACATATTCAGTCTGTAGAAAGGCTGGATCGCTACATGAACGAGAAGCAATTTTTACTTCTCTCGTACCGTGCACAGAATCCTTTGTTCGTCACCCCGCGAGGCCTCGTTTGAATGAAGACAAAGGTGAAGCCGAACTGCTCGCAATTCGGATGAGCTTATGAGAAACCAAACTCATTAGTTTCCTTGGCACACGAGTGAAATTTGCGTGTTGTGCTTCAATCAATTCGACGCACGTTTTTCATCCAGAAAATTTTCCCAGAGTGAGATGCGATTGTCAACGAACACATCCGAAAAGTGCTATTAAAATTACAAATGTAAACGCCAAAAATGATATTCAGTAAAGACGCGGTTTAGAAAACAAAGTCAAACGAAAATGTAATATCGAAACGTATATCATCATACGTACACACACATATTTCTACCTCGGTGGTAAAGATTCAAAACATCAACCGCCCGTAGACACTAAACTAGATTGACCACCCAAAAATTCGCCTTCAAAGTACCAAGTATTAAAACTGATTTGAATCAAATTCGATGTGATTCAGCACTACTCTCTTGGTGACAAATTTGAACTTGCTTCTTGAAAATTGAATGGTAACGTAAAATACTCCACACGACGCATCTTCCTCCACAAACAGAAAACATTCTTTTGAATTTAATCAGAGTCTCAGATTACCAAGAGTTTTCTAATCAATTGTCGCTACTTCGGCGTACAAGAAAGTTACACAGGCACTCAATTAGAAAGTTCCCAATACAGGCCGGGCTGACAGCAGTTCTATCACGACCGCGAACTTCGTTTTTGTTCACGACACTCGGGTCGCCAGCACTAATGTCTGGGGCCAAATACGACGGTGAGCAAAACATTCCCAATCGGGAGATAGCAATAAAATATAAGGTCGTTTCAAGGAAATGATATAATGAAAATCTACCCCGTGATACAGCTACGTCAAAACTACGTTGGACTCCCATCAAGTCCACTTGTGAATTCATTATATCGTAGCGAACTATATTTCTGTGATAATGGACCATTTTTACGGAACAATTGAATTCTTCGCACCCAAAATCGGTGACGATAGACTCAAAACTTTCTCGCTCCGCGTTTATACAGGTCAGAAATTAATGGAAGAATCCAAGAAAAATGCGATAAAAAGCAAACTAAAACAACAGCTACACGCTCAACAAAAGTTACTCCTTCCCCCGCAATTAAAATTAAATGTAGTGAAACACTAAGAAACGCGTCAAGCTTAGCTGGTATTCTTTACACAAGGACCGTCAGCTTTGACGTATGCCAAGGTTTTTTTCTAGTGTGAATACCGAGAAGTACTTCGCTGATAATTTTTTATGCTGTCACGGAATGTGAGCGGGTGAGCCATCGTTAAAAAAGAATTAATTTCTTGCGAGAATCAGGGAAGGAGCCGATACACTTTTTTCTACCAGTTAGGCATATGTGCACGAGCACATTACTAGCATTACTTTAACTTTCAGGAAGACGGTACGGGAAGACGGTACTGCCATGCAGTGTGTCATATTTCCTTGATACCTTGGGTAAATACATCCGAAAGCGCTTAAGTCGCCAACACTCGGTTACTCTCGACAGGGTGGGTCTCCAGAAAATGCAGCAGTGTACCTTATCGGAATATGCCTCTGCGAAGCTGAGATTTGTCGAGGTTCGGAGTATTCAATTTCATTTAACAACATCTCGCAAATAAGGAAATGACAGTTCTCCAGGGACATTGGTGAAGCGGCCTTGAACTTTATCATTCTTTTGCACAAAACTTATTGAAACAATGCACACATTTGTCAACAACCATTAATCAATTTCCAACAATAAAGAAGGAAATTACTCAAAACTTCAGTTTGTCCGTGTACCTTCAGAATAAGCACACACATGGCACGTAAGATAAAAAGTTCCTTCCCATAGGAGATGAGCGGGAAAGATTTGCTGCGCCAACCCGAAGGAGTTCAAATACGTCACGATGTGACCGCTCTTTTGTGTCGCGTTCACACTACTTCAGCAGGAGCCTAACATCTCCGGTGAACGTGTTCAACTCCGTGATGACAGGGCAACCAACCCGCCAGCCCATCCCTCCCGCTCTTGTGAAGTCGCGATGTGGGGGAAATTTTCCGCCTCATAGATGATGGATACCCTCATTCTTGTTTCCCGAAAGCCCCCGAGAAATTCCCTCGGAAAATAAAAGATTAGAAAAGAAACTCTTCTCTACGGAAAACACGAAATATATTTTCTAGTCGCACAAAAGGAAAGAAATGACGACCGCAGTCGTCCCTTTATGGCATCAGAAAAACTCGCGCAGGCTGGAGAACTCGGCGACGCTGATAACAAAGGTTTGAAACTCTTTACATGTCAGAAAATGAGCTCATCTAATCATGTGATGGGCAAAATCAGGAGACTTTCTGGAGAGCTCCAAGGAGAGAGATTAGAACGTCTTCCCGAGGCCTGAAGACTTTAGTCTCGTCAAGACGACACTGCATTAAGACATTCCAAGTTGTCACGCGCTTCAGCAACGCAAATAAGGGAAGGGAGATATCACTCGTAACGATTTTAAGATATGCGAGTATGCAATGTTGGACGCATAGGCTATTTCGACCGGGTAAGTTTGTTGACAAAATGTTGTGCTATTTTGTGATGCAAAGTGATGACTGCCATCTCGTGAAATAAGTTTTATACCATGTCGTGATATGAGTTTTAAACTATGTCGTGATATGGTTTTATATCATGTCGTGGTATGAGTTTTTTTAAACTATGGTAGCGTTTGTACCCGAGTCACAGAATTAGGGAGGTATCAGGAAGAGGTTTAAGACCATTTAGGTGCTCTGCTAATAGTGGTCTTCATTTTTCTGAATAATAAGTATTCTTATTTTCGAGGAAGAAAGCAGGGACAGTTTGAAAGAACGCGTTTTTCACGAGCATTTATTATCAGGTTTTCAATTAAAATCACGACACTCCAACAATTCAAGAATAATGATTTACTTTGGTTAACGCTATTGACACTTTTTAGAAGCATCGAAACGTCTAAAATGGTGGCACGTCTAAGGTTCAGGAATGAAGCTGAGCTGAACTTTAACAAAACAATTATTCATTCAACGAGCTATCAAGAAGACACTTTACCGTGCAAAGCTCACGACAAATTTCCGACGCAGAGACACAATTTCAACAACTGGACATAGAGAAGTTTGGCAAGAGTTTGCTCTCACTGGACTCGTGACTTCACAGGGTGCATCAGTTGCATTCATCCGATACTCGTGAATGCACAGCTGACGTTCAGAGTGAGGTAAATTAGGCAATATCGATTACAGCAGTAATTAGTAAAAGACAGACGAAAATACACAATAGCGTTTTGAACCATTTACTCAACAATGGAAACTTAACAAGAGCCGGAAGTATGAAGTATACTTGGAGTGATGATAAGGACAGCAGCGCCTCAGTGACTCAGACTATCAGACACCGAAAGGAAAGGGGCCAGTTAGCATGAATTGTGGAGAACGGGAAATCTATGGGTGCAGGAATCAACAAGGTATGTTCCCACACAAGATCCCATGAGCATAGAAACAGCAAGTTAATTAAGAAGGAAGAGGAACAAAAATAAAGAATCATCAGCAAAGAAGACATGAAAATGAAAAGAAGCAAAGTATGCATGATACGTAAAAGTCCCGAAGGTCTAACTAAAGCTGAGGTAGCCTAACTTCTGGAGGACGCAGCTCCCCATAGCATTAGATAGGCAAACCTAAAACCCTATTGCCTATGAGCTATCCTGTGCCCCATGAGGAAGATGTAAGAAATATATAACTTTACTGAACAACAATTATTAAAATATTTCTATAAAAATGTAATTCATTTATTATTGTACACGTAAAAAATTATGTAAATCATGAAATCAATAATTTGAAAAAGGCGATTCTTATACGCTATACCCTCGTCATGCAAATTCAATGTCACGTCACTAAATGCAAGGAAAATTACGTGATCAGGCTAGTGCTATTCCCATCACGCAAACTTAAAGTCTCGTCACTAAATGCAAGGAAAATTACGTGATCAGGCTAATCAAGTCACGAACTTTGGCGGGTCTGCGGCGGAAATGAGATCGGAGGCGGAGCAGGTAGCTAGTGGCTCTGCGGATGGCAAATTTACACTTTGCACCCATTATTTCTACTTAGGATTTACATCGACTCAAATATTTAGACATCAATTTTTTTCTCAATTCTATCACATAAAGAATAGTAGTGGTGTAGGAATGATACACGATCCATTCAAGTATGAATTTTCTTTAAGGTCAGAATATACAGAACAAAGGTGACGTAGGCATGATACAGGATCCATTTAGGTATGAATTTTCTTTTAAGGTCAGAATATACAGAACAAAGGTGACATAGACATGATACAGGATCCATTTAGGTATGAATTATCCTCCAACTTCAACACATAAGAACAAAAGCGACGTATACATGATACAGAATCCAGCACCAAAGCCACCACTCGCTGAAGACGGCTGGCGCCCAAGCAGCCTTGGCGAGGCCCTGGCCCATAACCCTACAGCGCCGTCAACGTGATTTGCACCGCTCTTTTATACGATTCCGATCACGGCTCCGAATTGGAAAAAATCTGCTTTAGCGAATGTAAGCCAATCTTGGTACTTTACATAATAATACCCCAAATTGATATGTATGAATAAAGCTGTGTGCTTGTGTGTGTGCAAACATTTATATACTCACTGAAAAAATGAGTAGGGAGAACATTCACGGGTCCAGATTCTCGGGCGTGTATTCCCTATCAGCGAGACTTTGTCAGAGAAGGCAACTCGTATCAGTGATACGGATAATTACATTATTCCGCGCGAGTTTTATTGCCTTTTTTGACGGGGTACGCCAGTTATTAATGATGAGACGCCTCACTGATGAGGTCCTAATGATGAAAACTGGAATGACTATGAACATTGAAATCTCCTCGTGTAAGTGATAACTCAGTAAATAAAGACGTTGTAGGTACAATAAATGAATTTAGCTACAGTTCTTTTATGAAAGCGACGCCGTTCCCGTGAGACGCATTGCTCAGGGAATAATGAATTTCATGCCTACAGTCAACAAACATACACTTTGCCTACAGCTAAGAAGAAAAATTAATCACCATTATATGGAACAAGTGACTAGTTTTGAAGCTCGAACGCAGGACTTAGGAATCCAGGAGAAAGCGACTCAGCATTGGCAGCAAAAGAACCCTCGTTACCGTTGAACGCTTCAAACATACGCGCTGCCACCAAAAAGTTCACCACATGAAGTGGCAACGGAGTGAAAAGACAACGCAGAGAGCAGATTCACTGAGGTCTGACCAGGGGTTGTCGCTAGGTTGAGGGTAGCCAGGATACCGAGAGTGCACAGGCAGAGCGCTGGGGCCGGGCGGGCAGTGGAGGCCGCTGCCGCTCAGCTGAGGCCGTACTGAAGGTGAATGTGAGCACTGGATTTGAAATCAAATCACGTCAAAATGAGCGTAAAGTTGATTGCCATCGATTGGATGTAAACAGTTACGGTGAATTGAGAGATACCATAAGTGAATCAAAGAAATATGTTCTGAAAACCTTCCTTTAACCGACATCTGATGGAAAAAATTACGAAATTCAGCGAGTGCAGATCAGGACACGCTATGCATATAACGAGTAGCTATAGTAGTATTCAGTCCAAATTAAAGCGAAAATAAAACGAATATGGTGTACAACGTTCGCAAAACTATAGCTTTGAATCGGTTATTGTGACTCATTTCATGATGATGAAAATAATTTCACGCAAGCGCAGCAATTGAAATATCTGACAGAAGGCGGTCGCCTCACCAGGCGGCCGCTTGACCTCAACTCGCAGGAAGAAGCGCACGCTCGAGGACGCCCGCCTGAGGGGAGCTGGGCGACATTTAGAGAAGGGCTCCAGCAGGATGGTAAAGCCTCGCAACTTTCATCAAATTTGGCCAAATTAAGAACGGAAATTGTAAGAACGTGCGAAGCTTCTCGCACGGAATGAAAAACAGGCAATACTAGTGATTGTTCAACAGAAATAACTTCCCACCCACAAGAAAAATGTAGGACAAAATGACGAAGACCAAGTGAGCTCCACGCAACGTACTACGCACGAAGTTTTCAGGGTTGCATGAACAGCAGGAGCACAAAGTTGAGTTGCAAGGTGCAGGGCACCCGACACCCACACCAGGGCTGACGGTTAAGAGCGGCACCCAAAGACATCTCCGTAAGTAGGCAACGACAACCGCGATATTTAGGACACGGCAACTCCCTGGAAAACTGGGGAAGACCTAAATTTTGAGCGAATAAAAGCAAAGAATCTCCGGAAGTCGAGGCAGCTCCACAAAGAGGCGCATCAATTAAAGCGAGTCTAGCGGCAGTTAGGCAAATGGAATCTGCTAGCA